>OY744608.1:62650106-62805106 GCA_963556255.1 Allolobophora icterica
TACTAAGGAAGGGAGGTCCACAGGGATAGTCCCACGACAGCGAAAGAGCGAGACTGAGCCATAGCAGACCTCACCCGGGGGACAAACAGATCAAGCCGATTCAGAGAACGTAGGGGTCGATGAGAAGAAGCAGAGAGAGGTTTGCTCATCAGGTCACAGAGGTAGGCTGGAGCTAAGCCCTGTTGCGCCTTGGAGACAAGTGTTATGATCTTGAAGTGGATACGAGCAGAGATAGGAAGCCAATGCAAAACATCAGTCATATAAGTAGCATACAGTTCACTTTCATTCATTCATTCGAGTATTTATATAGCAACTCTTCAAGGGGGCTACTCAGAGGTGCTCCCGACTCCAGCACGGCCAAACAAGACAGTTTTCAATCGAGTGTAGAATGTATAAGAGGGAGTTCTTGGAAGCGGGCGTAGCTCTGGAGGGAGTCCATTCCATGCCGTCGGGCCAATCACTGTAAAAGCACGATTTTGCGTGGAGGCTGTGCGAGCAAAAGGCATAATTAGCACCTCTGACGCGAAGCCAGTGCAGGACCTCAAGCATATAGCCTGAGACCTGAGAAAATTTAGTATTCGGCCAATTAGGCGCGCAGCAGAGGGTTGCACTCGATCGAGGATCGCTAGATGACTAGAAGGTAGGCCATAGTAAAGTGAGGAACAGTAGTCAAGTCGAGCTGTGATAAAGGAGTGTCCTATGGTAGAAATTGCGCCATGGGTGAGAGAGCGAGCAACAGTGCGAAGCTCGCGCAGCTGGTAGTAGCAGGTGCAGGCAAAGGCGATGGAGATGAGGTGTAAGAGTAAGCTCCTGATCTAGCAGGGCCCCAAGGTCGCGAACTACGGCAGAAAATGTCTAGCTATACGTCTCGCCCAGTAGGCAGTGCCGTCTTAAGGCATGGGCACGTTGGGCAGTCGCCAGGGCCCCACGATTTTAGGGGCTGACACTATTTGCTCTCTAATTGATTTTGGACAATTTCTTCCCTTATGCCTATAGAAATTATTATTATATTAGTAAAGCAGTTTTTTATAGTGTCCTTCAAGATTGCTTACTCGAACACTCGGCCAACTTGGGGATGCGGCCTACACTCCGGGAGACCGTCATATATGGCACTACAGTAGTCCAGCCGAGAAACAACAAAGGCATGGACAAGCCACTTGTGACTTTTGTGTGTGAAATTTAACTTGTTCTATTTTCACTTATGAAATACCGTATTTCACATGTGATGTGAAATCCTAGTTTTCAAGTGTGATTCACATATTTTAATATCTGCATGGTTTCTATGCAGAATTATCTTGAGCAAATTATTTCAAATTTTTTTTAAATCTGTTGTAGATTTTGAGACATGTGCAGCAATTCTGCAGCTGCCTGTTGTTAATGGGGAAAATGAAATGTTTCTGCCTACTCAATGAGGTAAGAGTTTAGCACTATATGCAATAAATGCCATGTGTTTCAAGTTGGCGTGCACTCATTTGGTCTTGTTGGGAAATTTTTCAACATCGCTGCTGCAATAATAATAATAATAATAATAATAATAATAATAATAATAATAATAATAATAATAATAATAATAATAATAATAATAATAATAATAATAATAATAATAATAATAATAATAATAATAATAATAATAATAGTAGTAATAATAATAATAATAATAATAATAATAATAATAATAATAATAATAATAATAATAATAATAATAATAATAATAATAATCTTTTCTTTATTTAAGCACCTGCTAACCGCAGTGCGCTGTGCAGTGAACATTAGGGTGGAGTTTAAAATGGCACACAAATTTTTGTTTTAAGTAAACGTTTTCTAATAGTGATGAAAAGTTGCCAGCATGTTAGTGTCAGTAGTGTTCAAAATATTGTTGATTTTGCTTTGCGTCTTCTGCCCTCTACCGGCGAAAAAATATTTACCATTTAAAATTCTTTGGAAAAATGTCCATGTATATTGCATTATTTTTTCTTGAACGAACTATTGTAGAACTGTTACAATTCATGAAATACACATTCAAATCAGGGGGGAAATCGCATCTGGTATGCTACAGTATTTTGGAATTATAATGCCTAATGAGGGCAGCGTCATCATTGAAAAGAAGAAAATTATTAGAGAACGAAAGAAACTTGTACCGAAGCTCTGTTCAAGCAGGATGCGCCAGTATGACTGTAAGTGTTGAGGGGGTTTCTAGAGAGTAGTCCAAAGGAGGTCCGAGTCCGGTTTCCACGGGGGTCAGATCAAGAGAGGAGGAGGCAGAGCAGCTGTGAAGGATGGTGTCGTTTAGGGCGAGAAGAATTAGAAGGCAGAGGATCAGATGAGTCAGGATAGGAGTATACTTGAAAAGGTGAGACCAGTTTTGAGTGGAAAGCCCACGGGTGATAGAGGAGGAGGAGGATGGAGGACGGACTGCAGTGGTGATGGAGGAACCGATAATCTGCGGAATTCAAGGGGAAGATCGTTCCAGAGGCGTGGTGCTCTGTGACTGTTGGATATAGCTCGGTTGGAGAACTTGAGATGAGTAGTGACTGAGGGTCGAGAAAGACTTAGATAGGAGGGTGATCGGGTGGAGCGGGTTGTCTGGATGGTGAATAGATCACGGAGGTACTTGGGCTGGGAATATTATAGGGAGTTGTAGGTTGGTGATAGAACTTTGTAGTGGATTCGCGCTGGAATATTTAACCAGTGGAGTGATTTGAGGATGGGAGCGATAAGATGATATATGGGTGTTCTAGTGACAGCCCTGGTTAGTCAGTTTTGGATAAGTTGCAGGCCCTTGATTTGGGTGGATTCAAGGCTGAGGAAGAGGGAATTGCAGTAATCAAGCTTTGAATGAACAATGGAGGTAGCAATAATAGAGGCAGTTCTAAGGTCGATCATGGCCCAGATGCGGCGAAGGTCACGAATGTCTGTGAAGCAGGAGCGCGAGAGGTTGGAGATGTGGTTACAGAAGGAGGTGTGGTCAAGATTGCGGACGGGGGGGGGGGGGTGAGGGGGGTCCGAGGTGAAAGTAAGAAACGATGAGTTAGTCAATAGGTGTATGGAAGGGTTAGGGATTTTCTTGATATGATCAGGAAGGCCTAGGATGATGAATTCTGTTTTGGAAGGGTTAAGGCAGAGGAGATTGGATGACATCCACTGTAATATTAGGTTAACCACGTAGAAATATTGCATCGATGGTAGAGGGCAGAAGATATCATTTGAAATTTAAAATATTTGGTGTGTTTCTTTCTCTACCATATTTGCATCTTTTGCCCACTATTAGAATTCATTTTTTTAAATTTTTTTTCACTCCACCCTAGTGAACATACATATAGTAGAAACCGCAGCCACGCAGGGCGCCTTAAATACATGTATACAGTAGAAGCACATGGTAACAGTTTTACAGTAGTCGAATATGACTGTTTATTCGGCAGCCAAAAGGGCGTCATCACGGCCTACTATTCATTTAACCACCGCCGCCACCTAGCGGGTGAAAGTCTGAATAAACCTTACGGAGTCTACGAGATTCGATCTTGGTACCTACTGCTCTTCACGCCAGTGTGTTATCCATTATTCTACGCCCCTCTCAATAACACTTGTATCATCATTGCTTCTTTCATGTTTCATTACAAATGATTATCACTCATATTTTGGTATTCTTGCATGTAAATGACTGAAGCACGCTGGAAGCCTGCTAGAGCTTGCTGAATGATGCAAACTTCGATGTAAAGAGGGAATTTTGTTTTATTCTGACTTATTAAAAGCATGCCAGGCGAGTATCACTTGTCTAGAGGTTAAGTGCTTCATTAGTCTTTTTTGGCTCGCACATGGCTTTAGCCTTCAGACAATATTAAGAAATTATGCTGCTACAACTACATTTACTCGTCTCATATTTCCTCTTTTATGCTTGATCATCTTCATTGGCTTCCTTTTACTGCTCGGATTCAGCTTAAGGTTTTCACTTTGGTCCATCGGTCTTACACAAGCTTCGCACTCAAGTACCTCTGTGACCTCGTTCGTCTAACAGTTTCAGCTGCTTCCCTTTGTCCATTACGATCGCCATAATCTTTTTGTCCCACGAGCAAGGACTACTATGGCCAAAACTCGAGCCTTTTCTTGCATTGGTTGAATCAACTCCCTCCTTTGACACGTGACCCTTTCTTAGCTAGTGGCCCAAGTGCCTCTTTCTGCTTTTCTGTTCAAATGTTGGGTCTTTCGCACTGGGAGCGCCTCTGGTTAGCGAACAATTTGAGAGGCGCGTTACAAATGTTCTGATACAATACAATAGAATACCTACAAGTATTTCAATCCTTATTCAGTAATATGGCTGTCTTTAGTTGTGAAGGTTAATGGCTAAATCGATTTCTTCACATCAGATTTTTTGGATGTTTAAATTTCTTATATTTTCTTACTTGTTCAATTCACATAATGGTATGAACAGTATTAAGTCATAATTGTATGTTAAGCGCATTATTTTTGATCTTTAAAGCAGAACTTTGTTGAATTTAAGTTTTCGATGTTTTTAGGAGTCGTCAACAAATTATCCAATGATTTATTTCCGCAAAATGACCGATTGTCTCCAGCATCGCTGTCAGAGCAGGTGGCAAAGAGGTGTTTCATAGACTGTGGACCTTCCGAAGGCTCACTGCTGTCTGATTGCCACTTATTTTATTCTGGACATGACATTCCCTTCTGCTTTTGATCTATCTGTATAGTTGAAAAATGGTTTTGTGTTAACAATTGTAACCGACTCTGAATTACTAACTGTTTACGGATAACACTAAAAATGTCCTTAAACTGATGATGGTAAAAAATGTCTGTGATGATCATACTTTCATCAGACAGATTAATATGGTTATGCCAAGAAGTATAACAAAGATAGTGCTTGATGAATGGTATTTTGTCACTAATATTGTTGTATTAATTAATGCAATTATTATTATTATTATTATTATTATTATTATTATTATTATTATTATTATTATTATTATTATTATTATTATTATTCTGATATTATCAAAGTTGTGATTGTATAAGATTGCTACAAACATCTTTATTAATAGGATTTAGTTAAAAATTGGTACTATTGTTATTGACATCCTAGTTAAATATTTTGTATCAATATAGTTGTCTTAAGTTCAGGGTTTATATGCTGAAATATTCTTTAATATAAGCATCTCTTCCTTCAATCATGTTAAGAACTATCTCTAAATCTGGACAATTCTATTATGATGATTTAATGATGTAAACGAACCCACTATGGAAACAGGGGCCTAACCTTGTATAAGTCATGTATGCTTTTGTAGGGCTCTGATTGTACTTTAATGCATGATTATGTTTGTTATTGGTATGTGATTAAGTACAATAAAGAAATATATATGAATCAAATAATGCTATATCACACTAGCACAACTGAGGAGTTGGAAACATCCCTGTGGGGTGTGCAATGAAGACTTAACTGTGGGGTCCTAAGAAAGACTAAGGGTTTCAACCCCCAGAAATTCCCACCCTGGGCAACATGGACAGTTTGCATTTGCAATCGAAACTTCGTATGAACAGTTACTTGTCATGAACTGTTAAGCTTGTCTCGGTATATATGGTATTATATTCCAGTAATAAAAATCATTTCTAATACAATGCATTGTCAATAATTGGTAGGAAAAGGTACCAGTGTGTACTTAGTTCTCAGAGAATAATTATTATTGGTAACTTCATAGAGTATCAGGCTGAAGATTGTATTAGTAAATTTATCATTGAAATTTTCTTGTTCTGGTATAGTACTGTATTGAATATTTCATTATTTACTACCACTGAAGAAAATCTGAAGGTTTCATCTACAGAATCCTACTAGTCCATGGAAGTAACACTAAAGGTTCCATATAGTAACTTAGACAACGGACTTTCAAAGTATCATGAGCCTGCCAAGTAGTAACATAGCCTGCTTTCAAAGTATCCTCAGCTTGCCAAGTAGTATCCCAGTCAAAGTTACTGTATGGTAGAGCTTAAACCAACCGCCTGGTGGACAAGGCAAAGGTAGCCTCAGTTTACCAGATAGTAACCTAAAACAGCTTACTTTCAAAGTATCATTAGCTTGCCAAATAGTAACATAAGACAGCTTACTCTAAAAGTATCATGAGCATGCCACATAGTAACCACAAACAGCTTACTTTCGAGGTATCCTCGGCTTACCAAATAGCAACCATAGACAGCTTACTTTCAAAGTATCATGAGCTTGCCAAATAGTAACATAAGACAGCTTACTCTGAAAGTATCATGAGCATACCAAATAGTAACCATAAACAGCTTACTTTCGAGGTATCCTCGGCTTACCAAATAGTAACCATAGACAGCTTACTTTCGAAGTAACCTCGGCTTACCAAGAGGTAACCTAAACAGGCTTACTTCAGAAGTAACCTGTCCAGGTTACTATATGGTATAGCTTAAACCAACCGCCTGGTGGACAAGCCCAAGTAACCCTAACCTTACCATATGACAAGGTCCGGGTTTAGAGTGTAGGGGCAACCGACGGCTCATAGTAGGTCAGAGTGGTTTACTGATCTGGACTACGCCGATGAGGTGGCACTCCTTGCCGATGGGTTTGAGATCCTGGTCCTGTGCTTGGAATTACTTGACACGAAAGCACGAACATTCGGACTTGAGGTCAACTGGGTAAAGAAGACATGGAAACAGCCTACGGAAGAAGTGAGGCCTGGAAAAGGTTAGGTTTTAGCTGAGGTCTTAAGGCCAGAACAGACTGGAGATTAAACTTTTGCCGGAACAGAGTTGCCGTTAAGGAAAGAAGAGGAAGGGAAAGCAAGGAAGAAGAAGAGGAAAGCAATTAATTGTGGCTCTTAACGCTGCCAACATGCCCATATGCAATGTAAATATCTCAGTGCAGGCATAAGCTACGTCAGGGACACCAGCTTATTCACCGGCGCTGTGTAAAATCAAGTCTGCAGTAGTCAGGTTGTTTGGTCCGTTTGGGTGCCAGGTCAGAATCCGGGGAGGTCAAGCCGAGAAGATAGCATAGTACTACGGTGGGGATAGTCTGTCGTGGCATAGTCTTGAGTTGGTGCAGAGGAAGAGCCAGGATACCAAAGCTTGAAAGTTCAGGAGCCAATATCGGACCCGTCTTCCCATCTGGGACCCGTATGGAACCCATGTGAGTCTCATCTAATGCCCATGGAAATGCTGGCAGGAAATATTCAAAGTAGATAAGACGCCACATTAAACCAATTAACCTAATTTCCAATTAAAATGACAAAACGAACCTTTTTCAAGCGCGTGGAAAGGAGTGGCGATCTTCGCAAACCACGGAATGAGGATCTCCATCTCTTCATCGCTTCGTTCTGCTTCCGGTCTCTCGATCAGAGCAACCGCTCTCCTCAGCATCCGACTGCCTTGCTCCGCCATCATATCACCCGCATATTACCTCCATGGTACAGCGTAGATGAAGGTATACTACCTCTTAAAGAACGCTTCGGAGGTGCACTATTTGAGTTTTACCTGACACACGAACATTTCAGCATTTCACAGGAACATTTAGTACATTACAAGAACATGTGCCTATTGCCTAATTAGAAGAACATTTACCACCTAGGTCTAACAAGAACATTTAGCAAGAACATTAATTTCATAGCAAGTTAACATGTACCATTTAAAAAGAACATTTACCATGTTGGCCTAACAAGGTTGGCTTGATCTCCTCGGCTTGACCTTCCCGGATTCTGACCTGGCACCGCGGAGCGGACAAAACAACCTGGTTATTGCTGACTTGATTTGATATAGCACCGGTGATACCTGGTCTCCCTAACGCGGCTTTGTATGGCGCTGAGAAATTTCGAAGATTTACAGTTACATTTATAGCACGTGACGAGAACATGTAGGCCACCATTTAACAAGAACATTTACCGTTTCTGCCTAACAAGAACATTCAACATTTAAATAGCTTAAGCCTAAACATGAAGGGAGAACATATGTAGCTTTCAACTAAACGTTCAGCTCGCGATATATATGTCCTAATAACGGAAGATAAACGCTTAGATCTATACGTTCCTTGATGAAGTACGAACAATCAGTAAAGTCACACTTAATCAAGTCTTTCTTATGGTCTAGGCTTAAAGGCCTACTAGAGAAAAGCCAAGCGGCCGTCTACGACGTCCACTGATTTGCCTCAACAAGACTTAGCTTATCCGCTGTCGATAGCGTTCTGCTTAATGGCCAGCCTACGAGACAAGAGAGAGAGAGAAAGCCGTCCTACGGTGGACCATCACGGACGATAATCTGTACTGTACGACTGCAACTTCAAAACGCCCATGACAACGATTCCATGATTATGCCATACTTGACCATGATGATGGTGGTGATGGTGATGATAGTGATGGTGATGGTGATGACGATGATGATGATGATCATGATGCTGATCACGACTGAATGATAACGATCACGATGACGACGCCGACGATGATTATGATATTGGTGGTGGTAGTGGATATGGTGGTAGTGAAGGTGGTGGTTATGATGATGGTGGTGGTGGCGGTGATACTGATGATGACGGAAAACATAGTGGTGGTGGTGGTGGTGGTGGTGGTGGTGGTGATGATGGTGGTGGAGCGGTGGTGATGGTAACTGATAAAATATTTTCTAAATTATTATATCATCCATATCTAAATATGTTAATCGGAATATGGGTTCAACATCTTCAAATAGCTGTAATTGAATACGTGTGATAACAATCATAGATTTCTATAGCGCATGTTTGAAAGAGACTCGCTAGAGGCGCTCCCGACCTGACACCACAAAACAACAATGGAGCAGAATCGTTAACGTATTCTATGTGTTGGTGCATTCTTGGATAATGATCGGATCGTGAAAGTGTTTTGATAAACATACATGATCAAAGTCTGTCTTTCGCAAATGCTGAGTCATGCACATAATGCCTGACAGATGCGTGTACAATTCTCAAAAAAATGTTTTAAAGGGACATTTTGTATGTCGGTCATGTCTTCGTTCCGGCCCTATCCAGGTAGCAATGACCCTATCTAGGTAGCAATGGCCCTATGCAGGTAGCAATGACCCTATCCAGGTAGCAACCTAGCCATAGTTTAATGGGGTGTCACAGAGCTGCCCGTACCCCCACTTTTTGGAATGTGGTGCCCGTACCCCCATTTTCATACCCCGAATGAACACTGCCCATCACTATTTATCCTGCTAGCTCTTCTTCCAATTGGGCTTATCCAAGTAGTGCTGCTTCTGTCTATCTCAGTGTATGTAGGCAGGAAGATAGACAGACAGAAAGACAGACAGACAGACAGACAGACAGACAGACAGTACATAATAAGTAGTGGTATATCGCTCGCCTAGTCGAAGGCGTTGGAGCGTCGGCCGTCGCTCGATGAGTTTGAGTTAGACTCTAAGACGACAGATGAACCTGGAGGGTTCAGTTCAGTTCTCTACAACCTAACCTTAACCCTAAAACTTATTACAACTATGATGCGGGACGGATAACGGAAATCGATTGAGGCAGGACTACTAGATGAGTAGGCCTACTATATGCAGCTGTACGAAGACGATATACAAAATACGCTGTACACAAAGCTCTAGAGGTCGATCACGCATCGCTCGCCTGCTCGATCCAGCGCGATCGGTGTTCAAGCCGCCTACTATTTTCAGCTGGGAAGCTCTGTGTATAGAATCGTTTTTTTTATTTATTTCAATAAAACAGATGAACAAAACTGATTAATTGCGGTTGAGTAATAAATCTCTTACGACTTCAATGGAAGTAAAACACACAGAAAGATTGCTTCTGTTCACACAATAAGCCTAGGCGTTACCTAGATTTGTAATTATCTCCATGTAAACAGCAAACTTGGCTTACTCAATTAACTGGAATACATAGCCCACCATTGAGTTCTTCTGCAGGTATGACAGTATTGTCTATGTAGCTTTGGTCGCATTTCTCTTTCACAGTCCTCTTTGGCCGGCTAGATTAAGTAGCCACTATACTCCATCACTTGGTTGCACGTAGTTTTAAGGACTAATAAGTATATAATACTAAAGATAGCTGGATGAGCATTTAAACTCCACAGGGAGACTAGCAGCTGAAATACCTATCTAACGGATGTGTAGCCTGTATAGGTTTGCGGCCGTTTGCCATTGATTGGCTCATTCTACATACGCAAGTGAAAGCAAGCAATCTGTAAAATTACGAAGTCTTAACTGAAGATTATCTGTATCGTCTAAAAGTCGTAGATTTCTTCGTAGCCGTTATCTTCATCTCCATAGATCTTCGTGAAGATGAAGAGTCTGAGTCTGTAGATGCAGAACAAGGCGATCTGCAAGATCAGCGGCATGATCAAACCCATGAGGACCCAATTGACCACCACAACTTCCGGCTTATCCCAGTCCGTCATGGGTGCATAGAGCACATTTGCGGTGTGGTCGAACGACCAGACAATCAGTGTAAACAGGAAGTAGATTGTGATGAAGATGATGGGGTAGACAACGTGAAGCAGACGAACCGGAAGTGCGGAAATGCAGATGTCTATGAGAACGACGACGGAGTTGAGGATGTGGTTGTTGAGGCTTTTAACCGTCAGGTTGCTGTCCATAAATGACGGGATATTGCTGAGGGTGACAATGACATCCACAGATGACGCCAAACAGAACAACAGCCACTCCAGCTTCATGTAACATGGCACCAGATCCGTGTCACATGTTCTCCTATCTGCGACCCTGCTATTGGTCCCACGATCTCCATCTTCCAACTCTCTGCAGCAGCAGCCGGTCACTCTGTCAGTCGTGTAGACAACAAGTACAAGGGTCGCCGCGTAGATCTCGTGACAGGTGAGCAGCAGGTATGACCAGTTGGTCAGCCAGACTGGCCACGGGCGCTGGGGGTTATTCTTCGGGAAGTAAACGATCGTCAGTATACAGAAGATACCGAGGTACAGAGCCAAACACAGGCGAAATATAACGAAGATCAGACGAGGCCACAGCCACTGCAACAAACAGAACATATAAATGTAGTAAACTTAATAGTAGTAGTAGTAGTAGTAGTAGTAGTAGTAGTAGTAGTAGTAGTAGTAGTAGTAGTAGTAGTAGTAGTAGTAGTAGTAGTAGTAGTAGTAGTAGTAGTAGTAGTAGTAGTAGTAGTAGTAGTAGTAGTAGTAGTAGTAGTAGTAGTAGTAGTAGTAGTAGTAGTAGTAGTAGTAGTAGTAGTAGTAGTAGTAGTCAGTGATGGGCACTTTTAACTACTTTAGTTACTAACTAGTAGTTATAACTACTATAAAGGTAGTTGTCTAGTAGTTATAACTACTTTTAAAGAAGTAGTTTAAAAAGTAGTTATAACTATTTTTATCAAGTAGTTTGTAGTTAATAACTATATTTCGTATTAACTACTTTTTTCCTATTTAGTATTTACTTTAGCTTGCTCCATCTCACAAGAACTTCTGTAATTTTAACGTTGTCCATAAATATTTTAAGTGAAAGCGCTATATAATTTTGCTATTAGCAATTTGGGCTTCCTATCTTGAATTAAATGTAGCTTTGGTCAGTGTAACAATGCCCAGTAATTTCTATTAATAGTTACTAGATAGCTATTGGGCTGTGAAAGTTCGAATTATCGCTAAGTTAAGGCAAGCCAAATAGAGCAGACGACAGAAGACTTGTTGAAATTTTTCTTAAACTTTTTAATTATCAAATACTTTAATCCAGAAATCCATTCTAATTAAATTTTCGAAATATCGTAAAATATAAAGTATTATAATTATGATTTCGCTGCTTACTTATATGTAAACAAAGACTTTCTGCCCTAACGTGATTCCCCGTCGGCCATAGGCCAATGGCTGAAGCTTTATCAATCCAGTAGTATTAATACATATTAGTGGCAATGCCAGTAATAACGGTTTAGATTCATCTTAAATCAACAAGTTAAAATCATCACCATTCCAGAAAGCCAATCCAACGCTGCCGAGCAGCGCAGCAGTTGAACGTCTTTTTTCAGCGTTTCTGGCATGATACCCCAAGAAGATACAGAATGTCGGACAAACTGTTCGACAGGATGGTCTTTTTGTTTTAACGGTTTACCATCTACGTCCTCTTAAATGTACTAAGAGTTTTAACAGCTGCAGACTTTGTTAGTTAGACATTTTAGTAGTAATTTGGCCTTTGTTACTGTTTAGACAGTGAACACATCAGGATGGCTTGTATCATGTTCTAGAAGTTCCCGTACCTTGTTAGTTTGTTTGATATATGCAGTAATTCGTTACAATTAGATTTGTCATTTGCCAGTTGTTTTTTTTACCTTTTTATTACTTGTGTTGAATATCAGTAATTAATACAGACAATAAATTCTCATGCAACTTGGTAAATATCAGTGCACCGTAACATAACTATAGAAAAGTAGTTTGAAAAGTAGTTAACTACTTATCTAGTAGTTAGCAAAACTAGTTATAACTACTTGTCATCTAAAGTAGTTAAACAGTAGTTATAACTACTTCTTTTGAAAGTAGTTAGGAAGTAGTTATAACTACCAGGTAAGTAGTTAGTGCCCATCACTGGTAGTAGTAGTAGTAGTAGTAGTAGTAGTAGTAGTAGTAGTAGTAGTAGTAGTAGTAGTAGTAGTAGTAGGAGCAGCAGCAGCAGCAGCAGCAGTAGTAGTTTCAGTTTAAAGACACTGTGTGATAACAAAGATCATTAGCATCGCCCTCCTCCTTCATTTAGGTTTGGGACTGGCACTGCCTGGCACTAAGGCATGGACGTGCAGTGACCGAGTTTTCTTTCAACACGCCTATCATATGACTGTGAGTTGTATGATAGGTCTACTTTAAAAAGACAAGTATTGAGCTGCTATTTGAATGTCTCCCAGAGGCGCATTCTTCACATGATCGGGAAGATTGTTCCATGCAGTGGGTCCAGCGACAGAGAAGGAACAGTCGCCAAACCTCGTTGAAGACCGTGGGATATGTAGCTGATGTCGATATTGTCAATGTACATCGAACTAATGTTGGGTCAAGCAAACTTACATACTAACAATGTGTCAACATTTTATCCAGTCACAAAAGCACGAACTTTGGCCCTATGTTGAACTGTTTTGACCCTGTGTTGTTTACTTTGATTATATTGGCGTACCGGTAGTACTACTTAACGCTGTACCAACATATAGGCCTATATGGGCCTAGCTAGCACATCTGTTATATCTCTCTCGGAGCTTAGGAGCCACAAAATTCTCTAAACTTAAACAAAAAGAAAACATAAAAATCGAGAAACGATACTTATATATCGCGATATTTAGAAAATCTAATGTCGAACTAACTTCTTAAACAAAATAGAAAATTGAAAACTGAAAGTGACTCAAAAAAATTGCATGATCTTCACTCTACACCGTCCCAGCTCTATGATACCGACTGGTGTGCAGTCAAACGGACACTTGCCTGACTTGTGCAAAATACATCAGTATTAGGAAAATCGAAGCCAAAGCTCCTCCAACGAAATTCTTCTCGAAGGATTTGACAGCAGTTTTTCTACGAATAAGAAGAAAAACAATTTATTCAAAGCCTTTGTACTACTATAAACAGACAGTGGGCTCAAGTAAAATTTATTGAGCACACGCAAATTGTAAGATAATTACATCCTCTCTGTTTGAGCCTAAAGATATTTACGCACATTACAGGATTAGATAGATAGACAGATAGATAGATAGATAGATAGATAGATAGATAGATAGATAGATAGATAGATAGATAGACAGACAGACAGACAGACAGACAGACAGACAGACGACAGACGGACGGACGGACGGACGGATGTATGGATAGATGGATGGATGGATGGATGGATGGATGGATGGATGGATGGATGGATGGATGGATGGATGGATGGATGGATGGATGGATGGATGGATGGATGGATGGATGGATGGATGGATGGATGGATGGATGGATGGATGGATGGATGGATGGATGGATGGATGGATGGATGGATGGATGGATGGATGGATGGATGGATGGATGGATGGATGGATGGATGGATGGATGGATGGATGGATGGATGGATGGATGGATGGATGGATGGATGGATGGATGGATGGATGGATGGATGGATGGATGGATGGATGGATAGACATCAAGTTTTCAACCGACAAGACCTAAATAGAGCGTATATCTCTTTACCTGTCTGGGCTGTGATTCCTCAGAGATCGTCAACGGTGTGGTTTCATCCTGAGATATCTCATCCATTTCGAGACTTCAATGCATTGGCCTAAGATGTGCCGAGGTTTAATGAACTTCTGCGCACGGCATCTGACTCTTCTGATCAGCGATGCCATCGGAGCAAAAGGCCGTTGTAAAGTCCGTGTTCTGAGTTAATCGAAAATGTAGGCCTAAGTCTCACATCCAGCCCGTAAACAAAGACACTTGTAAGCTACATTGTTTCGCGCTTTGTGCGCTTAGACCTACGGCTGGCAAGTGCTGCATCATAAGGCATTGGAACAGTTTAGAGAATAGAGGGAAAATCATAGGCTCGATGGACCGAAATACTCGATAATAATAACAACAACAACAACAACAACAACAACAACAACAACAACAACAACAACAACAACAACAACAACAACAACAACAACAACAACAACAACAACAGCAACAACAACAACAACAACAACAACAACAATAATAATAATAATAATAATAATAATAATAATAATAATAATAATAATAATAATAGTAAAAATAAAAATAATAATAAAATTAATAATAATAATACTTGTGTTTATTGACAAGCTCACTGACAAACCGAAGTAAGTTACATTGAAACAATTGAAACATGACGGTACAATTATCAAGATATTAACGCGTCTTGGCAGCCTGTTAGGCGCTCGCTCATTTTGCAGCTGCCCCTAGGGAGTGGAAGGCTGAGTCAACCTGGATAATATCGATCCGCAACTTTTCAGGATCTAATGTTCTTCAGGCCAGAGTCTTACCATTTATCTATTCTGCCTCTGTAGTGCAGGCGGTCACTCAGTGTAAACACTGTAGACCAATGTTACGCCTCTATTCACAAATTAAAACTTATCTTTTTCAAAGATCTTTTTCAAAGACCATTGCAAGAGCATGCATAGAATGCTCCTGCAATGGTCTTATGGACCGGTCTTCTGGATGTTGACCTGATTACGGCTTCGTTTTTGTGCGCCTTGTGCAATATGATACACCCATGGGCGTCCGTAGGTGGGGCAAGGGGGCATATGCCCTCTGGATTTTGCAAATATTTTACAAAAAATAAAATCTTTTGATTATTGTGATTATTACTACAGTCTCAACACAATTTTCAATGCAAAAAACACTTAATAATTATTATTTAGGCAAAGTCCTTGACCATTATTTATTTTTAAAGTTGTCACGTGTTCTGAGTTCATGAATAGCTATGCAAAAACGTCACTTTGCTCCCCCTAAAAAATTTGTCCCCCATAACTTTCTTTTGTGCCCCTACAAAAATTCCTGCGGACGCCCATGTATACACCGACGCGACTGACATTACTAATTACACTTAAGATCACTTTACGAATACCTTGATCTACCTGACGCAGCCTTTCTGTGATACTGAAATATCTCAGAGGTTGAACAGATAACAGACAAAATCCTTCCTGTCCCTTGTGCGCCTCCGTAGCTCCTCTTACAGGTGCATCGCGAGTTTACAAAGTGTATGGATCGGATGAAATGCACTCTCGTTGGTGACAGCTCAAGAGCCACGAATTCACCATCAGGACTTTCATCTCAACGACTCATATCGGCAACAATACAAAGTATACTTTCGAGAGCCCATAATCATCGCTATAAAAGCATAAACATTGTAAACTTACGGTGGTGTGTATACATATAGTTGACACGCATCTGTGACCAATACATAATTATATACAGCTATATACATATAGCCGTGTGCACAAATATATGCCTATATACATACATATATATATGCCTTTAGGTAATAATTAGGGCTCAAGAAAGGTACTATAGATATTGTAATTTAAATATATATATATATATATATATATATATATATATATACTTGTTTAAACCAGGTATAGGAAGATAATCTACATGCAGCGTTGCGTCGAGTACTAAAAGGCGTTAAGCCAATATTGTGTATTGATACACAAATACATGTGTAATATATACATATATATAATTATTATTATGCAAAGAAAATATTAGATACATGTATATATGATTGATATAATATATAATAATAATAATAATTGTAGTAGTAGTAGCTCTCGCAGACATGTGTAAAGATAGCTTCTCTGATGTATACTTCCCCATCCTGGTGGCGGTTGAGTTACTTACACCCAAGTAGGAGAGAAAGAGAGGGTTGAAAAACTGCTGAGGAAAATGCGACGTTCTGGCCTACTTTCCTTATCTATTCAAAGCACTTCTGAATTGGCAAAACAGGCAACAATTACAAACCTAGACCATGTTCTGTGACCCTATTTTCCACCTGATCGCAATATCCCTCATAATCTACGGCCAAGGGCTCATAATTTCACATTACCTGATAAAAAAAATGACAAAAACTTTATATCCCGTATGCTCTATAAAAGCACTCATTAACAATTAACTATTTTAGCACTATGATCACAGTATAAATAATTAATTATTTATACTGTGCTATTATACTGTTTTCTTTTATATGTATAGGCCTACCTTTTTTAAACTCCATTAATCTGTTTAGCGTCTTTCATTAACTGTTATCTGATTTATTTTCACTTGCAATTAATGTCTTTGTAACACTGTGTAATCCCATCGTGTCGGTGTGGTCGGGAATCTTCCAATAATGGAATATTTGATTTGATGTGATTTCATCTTGATCATAGTAAACTTCAGATGTTCTGTGCGATACTGGTTTGAAACTGAATTTGACACCTCTTATATATAATAAAATCTCCGTGTTTATGTAATAGCACAAATGACGTCATTAAGACGTTTATGACGTCATTAAGTTTAACGACATTCTAGAAAATAAGATTTCAAATCTACAGTTGACAATTTCAGTTATCGTTCGATAATGAATCAATTTCTATAAATCTATTAACATTTTAACTTTCATTAGAATGTACTCTTAATGAGCAGAATTTCGAAATTTACGATCGGCATCTATTTTTGTACCGTTAGCTATTAGTCGTGAATGTGAACACGAACAGAGCAGGGCTCGTAATTCAACTACATTTCGCATATCGGTGAGTCAGTCGTATGTGTGCGATTGCCTAGTGACAAGCGATAACATTATCGAGTTCTGAACTTACAAATCGCGGATTCAAAACTCCGCTAAACCACTGATAGGTCTATTATTATGTCCCGGTGATCATTCAGCTCACATGCTGACCATGTCATTCAATCCTGTACGTTTTATATGCATCGACTAACGTTGTAAGGATGTTTCTTGTTCTGTACTTTTTAAAAATCCTCAGGCAAAACAGGCAGGTAGCTCAAACGTGGTCGTATTATCAGGCAAAATAAATGCTGCTCACACTTATGGCGTACCCGGTAACTCATATCTTTGAACCTTGAAATCTCTACAGAATGCAAATGCATTCGTGAACATGAACCTTTTGCTCTTGAATCTCCCACTAACCGATAGAAATGGGAATCTTATATTGACCAATAAACAAAATTCTATTTCTCACTTGTGTATTCCCAATTTCCTAAACTTCTCCATCAGAACTCTCCATCGAAACTCTTCGAGTCTGACTTCGAAACTTTCGTATCTTCCTCCAAAGGAAAGTCAATTTGGACTTTCTCTTCACAAATTCACTTTCACTTTTTCACCAGTCTCTCCAAGACCACCGCTATTCCACAGTCCGCTAACTCTCCTACTTACTTCTGTCCTCCCTCGACCCTAGCTAGTACTCTGAAACGGATCGTCTATAAAGGGCATCCGCAAAAATGGACTACCTCTGCCTCTACATTGACCGCATTTGGTTGACTTTTCCATCAACTCTCCTTTGCCGAGGAACTAAGTTTAGATGCTGACGTCCGCATTAGGCACAATCCTCCTCCTCCTCCTCCTCCTCCTCCTCCTCCTCCTCCTCCTCCGCATTTTGATACCCCTCTCTGTGTCTGTCTGCACTCTCTTTGAAAATGCACTGATTGGCGGAAGCCTGTTTCACACAGTCTAATATGCTAATGTATCAAATCTACATAAATTTCTTGCAAATAAACAGTGTTAACCCGAATCCATAAAACTTCCTAGATTAGAAACATTGCATGTTCGATTATCTTTGTAATTTCTATAATTTCTTCTACGTAGGTCAACGGCCATATTGGGCACCGATGTCCTGACCTTAAGCGCAGGGGCGTAACTTTGGTCTAAAAAGTGGGGGATACAATTTCTTATTTACACGAAGCAAGGCTGAGGCTGCGAACTCTGGGAAGGCACACTAATAAAATATTGATTGGCATTATTCAAAAAGTGGGGGTACGGTACCCCCCAGGTCAAAAAGTGGAGGGTACGGGTACCCCTCGTACCCCCCGCAAATTACGCCTATGCTTAAGCGGACTTTCTTTGATATTTCTTGAACGGTTGGACTCTTACCCTTCTACTTACAGAGCTGAGTGGATAAATGGCTTCTAATTTTGAGATCAGGGTTCGCTCATAGAGTATCTTCGCAACGAGTTTAAATGTGGCTGCTAGTATGTCATATCAGTGGATACCTCTCCATGTTATCTCGAGAACAGCCTTCTATTTTGCTTCTTAACAGAAACATTATTTGCTTTCGTTTTTTTGGAACTTTATTCTAACGGAGACGGATAGGTTTCAGAATGCCTTACAAGTTTGCTACCATGGTGTAGCAACCGGGCAGTCTTCGGCCAAAATATATATTAGTATTAATTAGTATTAGTATACGTGTTATGTTGTTAACCATCGCAGGTGAACAAGTGACATTCACCAGCGATAATGTGTCGGTACGATAGTATAGTTATGTTAAGTAGAATCATGTTAGTAACTGCTCTATATGCCTCACATGCCGGAATTTGTAGGCTCATAGTATCAGCTTTGAGCTTCATCTAGCATATTCATTTTGACTCTTTTCTTATCTTATCGACTGTTTACGAAAAACGGCACTCTAATCTAGAGCTGTACCGATAAGGCTTTTCGCCGATTTTTCCGATACCGCGTATAGCCGATTATTGTAATAGCCGATACCGCGTATGAAGCCGATTATTTTATTATTGCCCAAAAACTACGCATACGACGTTCTATAAGGAGCATTAAGGAGGTTCCAGTCCTGTGTATAATAGGTCCTTGGTTTCTACGGTGCCTAGTAAGTATTGCAATGCTAAATATAAATCAATAATGAGTAACAAGACATAGATACTTGTGCTCATTTTTATATTTGTAACGATTATTGTGCAAAAAACGTCAATTGTAAAATAATTTGCATCGGCGCCGATACTTTTTCGCCGATACCGATTATGCCAATTCCTCTAATAATCGGCCCGATTACGAATGCTCCCGATGCATCGGTACAGCTCTACTCTAATCTCCAGTATTTATTTATTTAAGAAGAAAAGTAGGCCTACAAGTCCACAACGGAAGTCAAGTCCATTTCACTGATTATTTATTTATAAAATTCAAAATGTATTAGTCAGCTATTACAAGTACAGAAATTTATTTCGCTAATTTTTCATTACATGAAAATGGGAAGCTTCGCATATCGAACAAATGGTGCTCGGTTCGTACCCGGATCCGGCAAATAGTATATCAGAATACTCGGATTCGGTTGAAAATGTCCACCCAGCTGACACCTAGAAAATAGTAATAGTAATTAAAATGAATGTTATTGTCTGTTCCGAGATAATGCAATGAATTAATATTTAGTAGGCCTATCTATAATATTGATTACAACAAAATATATTTAAAAATATAATGAAACTCATGTAATAATAGTAATAGCACTATTGAATGCAATGAGCATGACATCCTTTCCATTGTGTCACAAGACATAATTATTCATTTCAACGTTTCGATTGCTATTTCAATTCGACATAAGTTCTTAATTTTAATTTATTTCCTGTTATTCTTTCATAATTTTTGTCGTATTCGGTTTACCTTTGAGTTTGTTTTCTTTTTCGATTTACTCAGCGCATATCAACAATCGAGTAGTGTTTCTTGTTGATTGTTTTTCAAGGAGCGACGCTTGTTCTGCAGATCCTAGTGCTTCCCTTATGCCATGTCGAAACAACGAACATCAGCTGACTCCAATAATGACGAACCACCAAATGAAGACTCAGATCGTAAGTTAATAATAATAATAATAATTATTATTATTATTATTCTTTAATTAAGCGCCTGCAAACGCACTGCGCTGTACATGTACATGTTATGCGATTAACCTTAACTACTTACAGAACAGACAGCCTGCAATACACGGCGCAAATTGCAGCCTACAAAGCATGTCTGCCTATGGGACTCGATCTCTGTACCTCTCGCACTCTACGCCAGATGTTATCCAATGCGCTATCGGGCACCCCAAAGGCAAAGACTTTTTCAGTATTACACTTCATATAGTTCATTATTGTTTAAATAATATATAATCCAACCCGTTTGATAAAAATGTACACTTTGTAATGCCCGAACAAATTCTAGACAGGGCAAAAATTCTGGCAGGGCATCGAAGCCCTTAGCTCAATCCTTAGCTCAGACGGCCAGCTCTTTACGTGGCGATATTATAGCCTCAGAATACCAATTTCTACGCAATAATTCAGGAAATTATTCGCATTTCTAAGGGAAATTTGGATTTACTTTTCTTGTTACAGTATTCCAACAACAAGGCAAGGCTAAACGAGCAAAACTCGCCCCATTTTGTGACACAACGGTAAGTTATATGGCACTGTGCCAGCTATACTAATTATAAATGAAGAAGTAGGCCTACCACTGTATAAATGGTATATGATTTTGTATTTTGCTGTTTGGTAAACACTGGTTTCTTTGAATCAATAAACGATTGATTGATTGGCAATCAGTGCAATTCACAAACCTCCTTTACATCGAACCTTTGTGGATTACTCGAGGAGTGTGACTTATTGTCCTAGATTTGACTGAATTTTCCTCTAATCAAATAGTTTTATTTGTACTTAGAAGAAAGGGACAGATTTGACGCGAAGGCAGCAACATGTATTTAAATAATCTCTCACCGGTTTGAAACAAGATAAAGTCGACTTTACACTCTATAGATGCCTTAGCGATCGTGCTATTTTATCAAGCCCTGAGTGTCTACATTGACCGTAGTATACATTGTTGAGTATATGTAGTCAAGTGACTGCAATCGCGACTTCCAGCTGACGCTCGAATTAAGTTGGTGTAAATTGAATATTCGGTAAAAATCGTAATAACCCACTACGGGTAGTCAGAAAAGGAGCCAACTTGTACATGTAGTATTCTAATGCCGATCAATATAAAGTTGACAATGATGGGTACGGCAGTACTTACTAGCATCCCTTTGTAAACCTCTAGAAACGCCAATTGCCAGCATTAGCAGTTAACTAAGAAGAAAGGCCTGTGATGCATCGTCCATTTCGTTTTAATTTATTAACTTGCTAAAGTAAGCCGATTTTTAAAGCATTCTCTGTTTTAATTGATGTTGCATTTACGAATCGGCTGAACGATCTTTCCACTTTTTTAACGCAGTGTACAAAAGATATGTTGTCTGTTGCATTTTACTTCTAGCTGCACGATCTACCGATCGAGCTACTTCAATGCATCCTCGTTAAAGCCGTTGTTATGGAAGTGAAAGATATG
Organism: Allolobophora icterica; assembly: GCA_963556255.1. Classification (NCBI taxonomy): domain Eukaryota; kingdom Metazoa; phylum Annelida; class Clitellata; order Crassiclitellata; family Lumbricidae; genus Allolobophora; species Allolobophora icterica. The sequence goes on from OY744608.1 coordinate 62,671,884, forward strand.
AAGCTGGCCAGAAAAGTGTGGAAAGAAAAGGCTGATCTGGTTATAACCCGACTCGAAACTGTCTGTTCGCATTGGAGCAGCATTCTTACGACCAACTTCTTTCGACAAGAAGTTCATAAACTTCTAGATGGCACTGGTTAGTTCATGGAATTAATGAGCTTAAATGTTGCTTTCATTAAACGAGCTATGTCAACGTGTGCGATATACGAAGACCAGCAATTGGAATTACAGTCGTTTCGTGATTGACTCTTAGTCTAACGCTGAGGTGCCAATGGGTAATTGGGTATGTTGTTAACCACTCACGCAGTCTTAGCCTCGGCTTATCATGTTCGGCGCTCGTGAATAAGCTGGTACGCTTTAGAAATTTCGAGGTGTCAGCCATTAATACTAGAATTGTATTGTGTTTAAGAATTTCTAAAGCACCTCTCGCAGTACAACCTAATCGGAGGCGTTCCAATTGCGAAGAACCCCGTGAGAAAAGACAACGAGAAGTATATTACTGCTAACTGAATTCAGCGCTTTGTTGTGTGTGCGATTAATGCAATATGTCATCAGATATATTCAAAGTGATCATAAAAATTATATTTACCATTGCTCTGCTCTTCCTTGACCTGATTTTCTGTGGTCTCTTAGTAACCTCGGTTATTTATCTCCTCATTATGAGCCCACGTCTTATTTTGTTCTACAAGGAAATTTGTGTCTCACGGCTTGCACTAACTAGTTTCTTATCCACATTTCAGGTTTCTCACCTTTCAAATTCATTGTGCGTTATAATAGGCCTACTTAAAGTTTGAAGTAGCATGTATAATAATAAGTTGTATAACTACGTTTATGTGTATTTTGATAATTTATGTCACCTCGTGAGAACATTATTTTGTTTAACACATTGCATTTCTTTTGCGCATTTTCATTAAAGAGTAACATTTGTAGCTCAGGAGACGATTCGTTTGGAAATTTTGCATCAGTCTCCGATCCATGTAGAGATCTGCACTACGAAGATCAAGGTAGAAATCTTCACTACAATGAAGGACGAAATGTTTATGCTCTGCAAACCACAGGATCGGGACTACGCCATTAATATTCACGACCGCAACAATGTGGCAGAAGTGAAGGATGTCATCCAGCTACCAGGAATACTTCCGGTGGACATAGCAGCTTGCACCTTGTCAAACTGCGTGTATGTACTTTGTCAACCCAATCCTTCCGTTGACAATCCTTCTGATTAAATCCTTGTTCTCTCTCTACTTAACGCCTATTTAACGTTCACCTTTTGAACACTAATTCTACGTATAAGTATAACCTGAATTAATCAGCAACACAGTTTAATATCTTTTCAGTTTAATAAGAAACAAACAGACAGAACTCAATTCGATTACAACTCAACTAGTCAGCCACACTACTACAGCGAACACACTCGAATTCAAACTTCTCTAGTCAGCATAATTCTTCGCGCCTCTTGACACACCTGTCTTCTGTGCGCCTAAGCGAACTCTAATAATATACATATAGCGCGCCGCTGCCGAGATTGGCCGGCCGCGCGTGTCACTAAGACTATACGTTATACATCTATCATATATACATATACACGTGAAACTAAAGTAAGCGCACTAAATATATACGCTAACATCTCGCACTGCAAGACTGTACACAAAACTCAGTTCACATTACCTCCTTCCTTTTTCTGGAATTGAGCAAATTAAATTTCAAAATTTGCGAAATTACCAAAATACATGAAACATATATATATATCTAACTAATTAATGAACAGTCTTACGATTACTTATAACCTTGACAAACAATCAGCAATAACATTCAATCTGCCCTTCTTGTACTTCACCTCAACATCAAAAGTTTGTAAGGCTAACGCCCAACGCACAAGTTTAGCAGACTTAGACATTGACTCAGTCAAATATGTAAGAGGATTGTGATCAGTAAAAATGAAAATTTTTGATCCAATTATAATTTCTTTTAACTTGTTTAGAGCCCAAACAATAGCATAGGCTTCCTTTTCCACAGTAGCCCATCTCTTCTGGGTATCAGTTAATTTCTGACTGATAAATGACACAGGGCGTTCTATTCCCTTGTCGTCCATCTGTGTTAAAACAGCACCGACTGCAAAGTCACTACTATCGCAGTACAAATTGAATGGTTTTCCCACTTCAAAAACATATAACACTACTTTGGATCGCACAGCCTCTTTAAGTAAATCAAATGCTTGCTGATGTTCAACAGTCCAATCAATCTTATCAGAAACACGTTTACTAGTTAAATCAGATAGCGGTTTCGCAATCTGTGCAAAGTCCTTAATAAACTGTCTGTAATAATTAAAAAATCCAAGCAGTTGCTTAACTTGCTTCTTAGTTTCTGGGATCTTCAAATTAGTCAAACTTTCAATTCTGTCTGGATTCATCTTTATCTTACCAGACCCAACCACATGACCGATAAACCTTACCTCACTCTTACCAAATATGCATTTTTTCAAATTCAAAGTAACGTTATGCAATCTCATTTGCATCAAAAATGCATCTAGATGCTGCAAGTGAACTTTCCAACTGTCAGAATGCACAGCAATGTCATCAACATACGGTTCTGCAAAGTCACTTATAGGCTGTAAAACTAAATTTATCGCCTTAACAAAAGTTCGGCCTGAATTTATCATTCCAAAAGGAACACGAGTAAATTCATACAGTCCATTATGTGTTACAAAAGCTGTCTTCCATTGATCAGATTGTTTTACAGGACAAGTCCAATAAGCACTTCGACAGTCCAAAATAGAAATCACATTAGACTTTCCAACTTTGTTCAAAACGTCTCTGACAATCGGCATCGGATATTTACAATCCACTGTGAATGAGTTAATGTATCTGTAGTCACAAGCAAGTCTTAAAGATCCGTCTTTCTTTTTAACAATAACCAAAGGGCTTGCCATTCTGCTCGATGATGGTTTGATAATGTTTGTTTTTAACATTTCTTTGATCTGACTTTCCACTTCTGCTCGATAAATCAAAGGAATACGATATGCTGCAAATTCCTTTTCACGAAATCCTGGTTTTAGTTCAATTTCATGTTCAACCAATGTACATAATCCGGGTTTTTCTGAAAATCTGTCACAGTATTTGTTCAAGACTTTCAACAACTGTTCTTGCTGAGTTACTGTCAAATGGCTAATTTGTTCAGGATCGAGGTTAAGTGAATTCTTGTCATCTTGAACCTCATTCCTCATTGGTAATTCAACCACTGAACCAAAATCTTCATCTTCTTCAACGATTAGACCACAACTTAATGCTCGAGTAACATATTTTCTGATCTTGTTGGCGTGAATTATTTTTCGACCATTTTCACCCATATCAACTAAATAAGAATACTTTGATCTTCGATGTATGATCGTACATGGACCATGCCATCGAGAAATAAGTTTGTTTGTTGACGTTGGATACAAAACTATGACTTTCTCACCAGCTTCAAATTCTTTGTGCTTTGCTCTCTTGTTATACTGATTCGTGTATTGTAATTGCTTTTCTCGAGAGTAAGATTCTGCAAACAATAATGCTTTCTCCATATTTTCTTTGAGTTCTTTTAAATACTTTTCTGGTTTAACTCCAACATGAGGTGGTAAGTTTATTTCTCTAGTCCAACTCTCTTTTAATATTGCCAATGGTCCTCTCGGAATTTTCCCATAGACAAGCATATATGGTGATACTCCAGTAGTTGCATTCGGCACTTCTCGTAATGCCCACACTGTGAAAGGAATTATCTTATGCCATTTCCTCGGGTTGTCTATTATCACATGATGGATCATCTTTTTAAATGTCTGATTCCATCTTTCTACTAATCCAGCAGCCTCTGGGTGTCCTGGTGTGTCGAATCGTGGACTACAGCCCATTAAATTGAGAAATTCTCTTGTCAAACTGGCTGTGAAGTTCGTTCCTTGGTCACTCGTAATCGCGGACGGCACACCAACGTTCATGAATAGTTCCATCAACGCTTCACACACAGCCTTCGCTGTCAGCGATTTCAATAAAAAGATTGTAGGCCATCTGGTGCACGAGTCCACAATGCATAAACAATACTTGTGACCTGCAGCAGATACTGGATCGATCGGGCCAACGAGGTCCATCGTCATTCTCTTGAAGGCGACCTCTTCTCTTGAGACCGGAGTGATAGGTACTCTATCCATCACCAGACTCCTTGCCTTTAGTTGACACTTTTCGCAAGACTTACAAAATTTCACAATGTCTCTTCTCATCTTTGGCCATACAAAAGATAATTTTATTCGTTCTCTTGTTTTCTCTTCTCCTAGATGTCCTCCAAATACCGATTCATGTGCCAACTCCATCACTTTAATTCGTCTCTCTTTTGGTAACACTAGTTGATATATCGTCTGGTCTAATATCTGATATTTCTTATGCAATAAACCGTTGATCAAACAGAATTCAGATTCTTTCTCTTGTGCTAACTTCCACCACGGCTTCAACGATTCATCCTTTCTCTGTTGCTCTTCGAACTTCTTCGAATCGGCAATCTGCACCTTTTGTTCTTCATCCATCTCTTCATCTCTATACAAATCTCCTATCCCCACATCACATTCATTGTCTTCTTCAGTTTCATTTAATGTGCCATTCTCGCATGCAGCCATCTCTTGCTCGTTCATCTCTGCTATTACACCATCTCGCGATAAGCTTCGTTGCTCATTACTTTCGTTTTCCTCATCACTGGAACTTTCAGTTTCACTCTTCTCATCAACATCTACCATTTCCTGTTTCCGACTCTGCGCTCTCGTCATTACATTTGCTCGTACACTCACATCTCCTTGTATCGTTTTAATTTTCATCTGTGGTACGGCTTTTAATTCGGCAATTATCTCTGGATGCAACAAGAATCTTTCTGTACTGCCCATCTTTGCAATACTAGCACACATCAAGGTGACATAAGGTGTAAGTGAACACTGGATTTTACGCGGAAATCCCTCTTCTTCCACGTCACTACCACACAGTCTAACATCGACTTTCACCAACTTCGCAGGAATGGCATCTCCTGCCACACATTGCAAATTCACTTTTCCAATTTGTTCCACCTTCATGCCTTCCAGTAATTCTTCACTAATCACCGGAATTTCTGCTCCCGAGTCGCTCAGTGCTTTGACTTTCACTGGCTCTTTACCGTCTACTGCACGAATTTCAACCTCGACATATTGCAAGAACGATTTCTTCAATATTCGACTGTCATCTTTTCCTATGACTTCTCTCTGAATTTCAGCATCCAATAGAATTTCTTTTTGAATACCACATTTCATTACTGACTTTACTTCAGTCTCTTGGTTTTCTTGACCCGTGGTTTGATTACCTGTATCACTAACCACTTGAATCAAATTCACCCTTGTGTGTTCTTGATTTCTGCTAGAACTAGCTGCTGCCACTGGAACTGGACAAAATTTAACCAAATGTTTGTCTGAACCACAGTTGTGACAACGCTTCACAACTGTATGGTATGGTTGTGAAATACCTCGTTGTTCATTTCCTTCATATCTCTTATACTGCGTAAACGATGTGTTGCCTTCCCTCTTGGCAAACGGCGCTGACGATTTGTTAAATCCCTGACGACCAAACGTCACTTCTCTGGTCTCATTGGGTACAGGGACATTAGCCTTGACTTCTTTACCTTTGAACTGACTCCCTGTTTCTGGATTACTTTTCCACTTTCCACTCTGGCTTTGGTTTACGGAACGTTGAGAAGGATAACTGTTTATATTTGGAAATGCAAACCCAATTCGATTGTTTACATGAATGTCTGCTAGGTCTGCCACTGCACTAGCTTGGAGACAGTCAGTTCCTTCCTTCGACAATACAAACTGTAGTGGACCTGGCGGTAAACATTCTTTCAGCTTATCCGCTACCAGCAAATCAAAGAGCGTATCATACTCTCTGTTCACGTTTCGACTTCTCACGTAATAGTTTAGCAAGTTCTTAAGTCTTGCCGTAAACATCGTATAAGTCTCTTCTGTTGTCTTCTTAGCATCCACAAATCTGGCTCTGTATTCTCTCGAGGTCAATTTAAATTCTTTTAATAAGTGCTGCTTGACTCTATCATAATTGTCTAGATCATCGTATGACAATCTATTCAGAACGGTTCGAGCTTTCGGCGTCATCAATGGTAGTAATAATTTAACCCAAAACGGCTTTTCCACAGCAAAACTACGAAACGCGTTCTCGACTGTTTCAAAATATAATGGCACCTCCATCATATCAGTTGGCATTTGAGGCAATACATGCTTCATTGCATCACCTATTTTCTTAATTTTTGATACCAAAGTTTCACTTTCTTGCTGTTTCCTTCTTTCTGCTTCCCGTTCTTCTCTCATTTGCGTTTCTTTCAATGTCAATTTTGATTTCTCCAGTTTCAGACGTTCTTGTCTTTCTGCCTCTGCCTTTTCCAAACTTTCTTTCTGAAATTTGAGTTCTTCTTGTCTGATCTGTTCTGCACGTTCCAACTCTAACGTTCGCGCTTTTTCTTTTTCTTCTTCACGCATTCTCTTTGCTTCAATCTGTTGCTGACGAACCTCTTCATCACTTTTTCTAGCTCTTTCAAATTCAATCATCTGCTCCAATCTTCTTCTTTCAGCATCTTCCCTATCTCGTTTCAACTGTTCTAATTGAATCTCAAACTGATGCTTTTGCAATTCCAGTTCTGCCTTACGCACTTGTTCTGCTTTATCTTCTCTCTCTCTCTGCAAGCGCAATTCTTCTTGCCTTGCAAGTTCCGCTTTCTCTTCTTTCTCTCTCTGCAAGCGCAATTCTTCTTGCCTTGCAAGTTCCGCTTTCTCTTCTTTCTCTCTCTGACGACGCAATTCTTCCTGTCTTATCTCTTTCTCTTCTTGTCTTCGTCTCTCCTCTTTTTCTTTCTCTTCTTGTCTCCGTTTCTCCTCCCTATCTTCTTTCATCATCATCCACTGCATCAACATCTCCATAGACATAGGCACAGGAGGTTTTTCAATAGCCTTTTCTACGGCACCGCCAACTGCACCTTCTTCTTCGACTTCTTCCTTAACCCACACATCGGCGAGTTCCTGCATCATGTCACCACGTGACATACCTTCTAATTGTTCTTCTTTAAAACCGGCTTTCAACAAACGCTGTTTTAGCCTTTCCGTAGACATCTTCTTAATATCTGCTTGTCTTTCAGCACTTAGTTTCTCCATCTTACTTGTTTACTTTGGTGATTTCTCTTTTCAAAGAAGTCACGGTTTTTCTTGTTGTGTGAATCGATAAACAAACGGGATTTCTTTTGTATTTGTTCGTGAAAAACAACGAAATTTTTATACCGTTTCTCGTGTTCCACCGTCGTTGATATCGTAAACTCGTCACACAGCACACAACGCGTAGATTCTTCTAACACCGTCGTAGATTCTTCTAACACCGTTGTAAATTCTTCAATCACCGTCGTAGATTCTTCTATCGCCTTCGAAGAGGTGATAACGTGAATTTTTATCCACTGTGAGTTTATATCCACCGTGAGTATTTATTCCACCGTGAGTATTTATCCACCGTGAGTATTTATTCCACCGTGAGTATTTATCCACACCGACGCTGCCACCAATAATGTCAACCCAATCCTTCCGTTGACAATCCTTCTGATTAAATCCTTGTTCTCTTCGTACTTAACGCCTATTTAACGTTCACCTTTTGAACACTAATTCTACGTATAAGTATAACCTGAATTAATCAGCAACACAGTTTAATATCTTTTCAGTTTAATAAGAAACAAACAGACAGAACTCAATTCGATTACAACTCAACTAGTCAGCCACACTACTACAGCGAACACACTCGAATTCAAACTTCTCTAGTCAGCATAATTCTTCGCGCCTCTTGACACACCTGTCTTCTGTGCGCCTAAGCGAACTCTAATAATATACATATAGCGCGCCGCTGCCGAGATTGGCCGGCCGCGCGTGTCACTAAGACTATACGTTATACATCTATCATATATACATATACACGTGAAACTAAAGTAAGCGCACTAAATATATACGCTAACATCTCGCACTGCAAGACTGTACACAAAACTCAGTTCACATACTTAATGAAGAATCGAATTGCTTGTCAGTGTTGCGCATTACGAAAGATGAGCAGCTTCAGTTTGAAATATCACCATGGATTACCCAGTAATCTCAAGGTGTCATTTGATAGGCCTAATATATCCGTTTCCGCCAATGGTAGCCTAATGATCCTTTCAAAACATTATCCTACTGCGGTAAGCATATACAATGCTAACGGTTCATTGCAGCGTAAAATGACGCTGTCCCCTTCTGTTTATGGTTTCAGAATGGTTTACGGTGTAATTCTGAAATCAAACGGAAACCTTATATTGGCTTCTTGTAGAGACTACGAACTTAGAACAGATCTAAAAGAGATTGAAACGAGTGGAAGAATTGTACGCAAATATCAGTCAGCATTCAGAGCATGCAGTGGCATTGGTATTGCAGATACCTACGGTAGAATTTTGATAGCTTGTGGCAACAGACACGAGATTTTAGACTCTGAGTTTAATCTCATGGATTTTACTGATCCACGGCTGCTTGATGCCAAGTCCGATTATCCCTGTAAATTGCACTACAATAGTGACAGGAATGAGATAATGCGTATGCGCCTTTTTATGGGTCAGAACACCAGAGCTTTAAGTATCTTCCGTTTCACAGAATAATAAACCACATTGCAGGATGTTAATGATGGGGACAATTTGTACTAAATTGTTTGAACATTTTGTGCAATAGCGTATTCTAGTTGTTACCTCTAGTTTCAAATAAATGTGTTTAAATACCTATTATCTTTTACATATAAGTTGAGAATTTGTTTACATTAATCGTATAATTAGAAGATAATATCCTTTGCTTCGTCCGTTTTATTTTAAGAAATTATGCTCTTGTCTCTAATGGCATTTTCTAATAGGGATGGTGGCCCTGTCCGAACCCACGTACAGTGGTGTTTCAGTGCAATATCGACTCACACGTAACACCTACATATATGTATGAATTTTAGTAATTTACCCTAAATTAGGCGTTAAATAAGGTTGCTAAATGAATGAATACGATGCTAACTCTATCTTCACGTGCTCGGCGACTTTGCAAAGGTACTGGAGAATGTCGCCTTTGTAAAGGTGCCGGAGGGTGCCGTCTGTAGAGAGGCGCTGCATGATGTCGCCTTAAAAGGGTGCTGGAGGAAGTCACCTTTGTAAAGGTGCTGGATGATACAGCCTGTGAAGAGGCGCTGGATGATGTCGCCCTAATAAGGGTGCTGCATAATATCGCATGTGAAGAGGCGCTGGATGATGTCGCCTGTGAAGAAACGCTGCATGATATCGCCTGTGAAGAGGCGCTGGATGATACCGCCTGTGAAGAGCCGTTGGATGATGTCACGTGTGAAGAGGCGCTGGATTTGTCGCCTGTGAAGAGGCGCTAGATGATATCGCCTTTGTAAAGGTGCTGGATGATATCGCCGGTGAAGAGGCGCTGGATGATGTCGCCTGTGAAGAAACCCTCCATGATATTGCCTGTGAATGATGTCGCCTGTGAAGAAACGCTGCATGATATCGCCTGTGAAGAGGCGCTGGATGATACCGCCTGTGAAGACCCGCTGGATGATGTCGCGTGTGAAGAGGCGCTGGATTTGTCGCCTGTGAAGAGGGGCTGGATGATACCGCCGGTGAAGAGCCGCTGGATGATGTCGCGTGTGAAGAGGCGCTGGATTTGTCGCCTGTGAAGAGGCGCTAGATGATATTGCCTTTGTAAAGGTGCTGGACGATATCGCCTGTGAAGAGGCGCTGAATGATATCGCCTATGAAGAGGCGCTGGTTGATATCGCCTGTGAAGAGGCGCTGGAATATGTCGCCCTTATAAGGGTACTGGATGATGTCGCCTTTGTAAAGGTGCTGGATGATATCGCCTGTGAAGAGGAGCTTGATGATGTCGCCAGTGAAGAGGCGCTGGATGATGTCGCCTGTGAAGAAACGCTGCATGATATCGCCTATGAAGCGTCGCTGGATGATGTCGCCTGTGAAGCGTCGCTGGATGATGTCGCCTGTGAAGAGGCGCTGGATGATGTCGCCCTTTTTAGGGTGCTGGATGATGTCGCCTTTGTAAAGGTGCTGCATGATATCGCCTATGATACGGAGCCGGCTGATATCGCCTGTAAAGATGCGCTGGATGATGTCACCCTTATAAGGGTGCTGGATCATATCGCCTATGAAGAGGCGCTGGATGATGTCGCCTGTGAAGAGGTGCTGGATGATATCGCCTGTGAAGAGGCGTTGGAAAATGTCGCCCTTTTAGGGGTGCTGGATGATGTCGCCTTTTGTAAAGGTACTACGTACATGATATCGCCTGTGAAGAGGCGCTGAATGATATCGCCTTGGAAGAGGCGCTGGATGATATCGCCTGTGCAGAGGCACTGGATGATGTCGCCCTTATAAGGGTGCTGGATGATATTGCCTATGAAGAGGCGCTGGATGATATAGCCTGTGAAGAGGTGCTGGATGATTTTACCTGTGAAGAGGCGCTGGATGATATCGCCTGTGAAGAGGTGCTGCATGATATCGCCTATGAAGAGGCGCTGGATGATATCGCCTGTGAAGAGGCGCTAATAACGTCGTCTTTCCACTTGGTATTGAGAATGAGACGAACACATCGTCAGAATGTACTCCGCATCTTCTGTGAATCGTCATGCGACATCTGGCGAGTAAGAATTTGAAACAACACATACCTATTCATATCTTATCTCGTATAATGTTCTTCTATAGCGCCGCCATCAAGATACACATTCTATGGTCGCTCCAAGTGAGGTCGTAGTCAAGGGCAAATCCGTGTAAGAAGACATCAATTGAAATGCAAATCTCTGAAATATGTCAGCGCTACAGAAACGATTGCTGCTAGATAATGACGACGACGATGATGATGAAGTCCAATCCAAACCGATCTAATCTAATCTATAATCTAATCATTTCTATGTCATAAGGGGCCATCCATATATTACGTACGCAAAAATCCGGGAAAATTGGACCCCCTGTTCGCAAACCTACTTTCTTCCACACCTCCCCCTGCGTACGTACACTTGACGCACCCCCCCAAGACCAGCTGCATAAAGTGTCTGCACTTTAGGCCAGATTGAAGGATGAGTGAGGGCCAATATAGACAAATTATAGGTGTCTCGTTCACAGCACAGAATAACTGCACATGGCTTTTATATAATGTAATAAACTGCCATAGGACAATACAGAGTTATAAATAGGCTAATGTGGACGTCATAATTAGAAATTTATTTTGCGTACGTACACTTTTGTCCCCCCCCTCCGCCCCCCCCCCCCGTTCGCACCCATACGCAAAATCGCCAAAATCCGACCCCCGACCCCCTCATTGCGTACGTAATATGTGGTGGACGGCCCCTAATAGAAAAAGGATCAACCATTGGTCGGAGTCAGTTTGATTTTTAATTCCGATTTTTTTATTGTAATTTCACTTGAAGCGACTATAGGTTGATGTCTTGAGCATTAATAACGGCGCTATAAAAGTCGATTAGATTAGCTGGGGAAGCGCGATCGAAATCCTATAGCAAGAGAACCAGAAATCGGAGTACTGTAACTCTGATGCAATCCTTTAGGGCAGTTTAGGCTAACTTGCACACCGTGAAGAGTTACGGTCCAACTCGGGGTGGGAATTGTCGGGAGATTGTGGGTTCAATCCCCTAGTCTTTCTTAGGACCCCACATTGCCTCATATTTAAACTTAACTTATGGCAATTTTATGTTAAGGGGTATTCAGCAAATCAAAAAGTCCAGATCGAAAGTCAGCTTTAGATATATGGCCTAAATGAAACCTCTGCCAACTTCAAAGTCAGGATGTGAAGTGAACTCACGAGTTTATTTAAATTCAGTTTCTTCTGCTTTATAGTACGTTTTTGACAGAATACCTCAAAACAAAGAACAGTAACTCTTATAATATTTAAGCTTAACTACGGGCAATTTAAAGTTTAAGGGGTTTTCAGCAAATTAAAAAGTTCAGATCGAAAATCAACTGTAGATATATGGCCAAGATGAAAGCATCTCGGTGTAATCCGGTCAAAACTCAGATCATTCCGCAGACAGAGGCAGGCTATGGTGGATAATCATTTGGAAAAGGTAAGTCTATATGGAAAAGGTAAGTCTTCATAGAAAAGGCAAGTCTATATGGAAAGTAAGTCTTCATGGAAAATGCATGTCTTTATGGAAAAGGTAGGTCTTTAGAAATAAGTTTCTATTACAAATAAGCCCCAAAGTTATCGACAGAGACAAGAAACAGAAGTGGATGGAGTAGATTTGTTCATGGTGCGGCCAATTGTCGGATTGAAGATGGTTGAAGAGATGTAGGTGTGAACTCGTCAACATGTAAAGAACACCTTCAAGAACTTCAAACGTGTTCAAAAACGTCTATCAACAACAGTGAAAAGCCACATTTTCAAGTTTTATATAAGAATAATGAAAAAATGTCTTTCCCAATGATGACACTGCTAAGAAGAATTTGATAACACTGCAAAAACAAAAGAGAATGCCTTTAAACGAAAATCGTAAAGTGTTGAATCAGTGATACAACGAATTTCTCTAACGATAGAGTAACAACAACCGTAACGACAAAGACAGGTTTTTGAGAAAAGTTTGATGACAAGTCTGCACATCTCTTCTGGAATTCTTCGTATACGTCTATCTCCACATCGCAACTGATCAAGTTCAATACTTCGTAGCTGCGATGAAGAATTTCAAACTGTTTCTTTTCAGACGCCGATGTTCGAGGTGAATTTTCTAAAAGCAGAAAATGAATAAATAATCTAATGAGTGTGAGATTTTCTAGTTTGTTTAATAGACATGTTTGAACAAATTTAAGTTCTTGATGGTGCTTTTTAAATGTTGACAAGCACTGACATACTTGTAAAGGACTATGAATTGAATTAAATGAAAAATGCCATTAAACATGGATTTTGTATCAGTGTCTAAACCGACTTCAACTGGCTTATCCTCCTCTCTGGATACAAGCATATGTTTTGATGGAACACAGTCTTATCTAATCTAATCTAATAACTTCTATATTGCTGTTATCATAATATTCAAGGCAACAATTGATTTTTGTTTCAAGTGAAGCCCTAGTTAAAGCTGTAATCTGTTGGATAAGCCTCATCGAAATCTTAACGGTTTGTCCAATAGAGCAGCGGTTCCCAAACTTCTCTGGGTCGCGACCCACTTGTGAATATCTTCACAGTCTCGGTACCCACTGTGTACAATTAAGCACTGTGTACTACAATTTGCTTCGTAAATTGGTATCGAAATATGCGGATTTACGTAGAACGCTTAGAAATGTAGAGCATTAAAAGGAAACTTAGGTTAAAACAGTTTACATTTGATTTCAATCCAGCTAGTTATAGTCTAATTATAGCAAATATGTTGTTGCTGCAAAAAATAAATGTTTCTTGAACAAATTTGGCGACCCACTTGCCACAGCTTCGCGACCCACTTTTGGGTCGCGACCCACAGTTTGGGAAACACTGCAATAGAGACATCCACGGATAGAAGAGGAAGTAGAGGTCACCGAAACATGGCCAAGTGGGGCTAAGCCTCAACGTGGATGTGGACTATTCTGCATCCCACATAATCCCTTCAAGTGCGCCCATAAATTGAATCACAACAACCATCTGCAATGAACTAATCAACACTGCAATTAAAAAAACTCTCACCTAATTACATCTGGAAGATTCGGAGCTTTGTGAATGTGCTTGTGCCCGTAACCATGGACACCATCAAATGTCACAAATTCGATGCTGCCCTTCTTCGTTCGAACTGCAGCGTCATAAAGCTGATTGAACAAAATAACAGACACACATTATAGCAGTCTTGTGGTGTATACATGGTGCACAGTTTTCTAAACTACTGATAATCAAAACTCACTCATCAACACAACTTGAAAGCATACATCACCAGCAAAAGGGCAAAGGTAAGACATTTGTCTACAAGACTTTACACACTCTTTGGAAGCATATTTCACAAAGGTAAACATAACATGTTAATAAGTTTATCCTTAACAAAAAGATAACTTATTAACATGTCTCCACAGAACCTTTTCTAAAGCATATTTCACACAGGTAAAGATAATGCATTAATAAGTTATCTTTAACATAAAGATAACTTATTAAAATGTCTCTTAGAAGCATATTTCATCAGTATGGTGTTGTATGGATCAAAGACATGGACCATGAGGAAGGAGGACATCAAGAAACTGGAGGCATTCGAGATGTGGATTTGGAGAAGAATGGAGATCAGCTGGACTGAACATATAACTGAAGAAGTGTTGAAAAGAATTGGAGAAGAAAGATACATACAATGAGAGAGACAAAGGAAATGGATCGAGCACACCCTGAGAGGGGACTCCCTCCTAAGAAATGTCATTGGGTGAAGAATGGTGAGGGGGGACAAGGGGAAGACCATGAAAGATGATGCTGGATAGGATGATGAAGGAGGGATACAGTAGGCTTAAATTAGAGGCTCAACGTTGAGAGTCGTGACGTGGGATGTTTGAACCTGCATGAAGGCAGAGAACCAAAAGAAGAAAGACAAGACTAATTAACAGGTCTATACAGAAACTCCTAAGTGGAGCGGTCGGTAATTGAAAACGCAACACGTTTGCGTATATAACTTGCACATAATGATAATATCACTAGAGAAGTAATTAAATTAGATTCAATTTGATCAAATTAAATTTTAATGAGCCACTACTACACCAGACACCATAGCACTGTATCATCTCGATGATGACGATGATTCTGATGACAGTGACAAGTCTCTCTTGAATAGGTGCTATATAAATCTGTGATTACGATTACAATTACAAAATATGAAATACGGTTGTACCTTGCGTCCCAAATCGTATGGAACAATTCCGTCGTCCGTGGCATGCAACACGAGCGTCCTGGCCGTCACTCCACTGATGCTTTAACAGTAAACACAAGAAATATACATACAGACTGTTCAACACAAACAGAACATGCGAACCCTAGTGGGGCACAGAAAAGGTGCTATATAAATAGCAAGATACACACACACATGTATGTATGTGTCTATGTATGCATGTATGTAAATGTATGTATGAATGTATGTGGGTATGTATATATGTAGGCATGTATGCATTAATGAATGTATGTGGGTATGTATATATGAATGTATGTATTATGTATGTATGACTGTATGTGTGAATGTATGTGTGTATGTATATATGTAGGTATGTATGACTTTGTATGTGTGAATGTATGTGTGTATGTATATATGTAGGTATGTATGTATGAATGTATGTGGGTATGTATATATGTAGGTATGTATGAATGTATGTATGAATTTATGTGTATGTGTATATGTATGTAGGTATGTATGCATGCATATATGTATGTATTCGTACATACATATGTACGTGTGTACATACATTAACGCACATGCTCACATGTACATACATAGAACAATATAATGTTCTGGCATTTTCAACCTATCTGAAATCACACCTGCTCAGATCCGTTAGACAAAGCCATGTTTTAGTACATTTATGAGATTTCTACAAGGTGCTATATAAATTATCCAGCTGTAATTGTAATCTGACATTACAATATTATTACGCCTGCATACCTAACCCAAACACATACAAAAGTTAACAAAGTTCAGCATAAAATAAGCTTTATAAAACATTTACGCTAGCAAGAGGTACTTCAAACGCACTACAGTTACATTACCATACATACATTGCATTGAAATATTGCCAAAAAATTTTAAAATACGTGGGCGGCGATCCCGGGGGGAAGGGACAAGACCCCACCTTTAAGAGTGGGGGACACACCCTACATTTTGCCCCCCCCCCCAAATTTTGAAGAAACACCAAAAAAAGTCAACAGATTTTATCCAGCACGAGAAATGTTTTACAACAAATTATATCGCGCACGATCGTGAAAATTTTTTTACCTCTTTTTCGACAAGTTAAGTTCAAAACCATTTTTTGACCATATCATTTCAAAAGTGTCCCCCCCCACCTGTCAAACAAGATCGCCGAAACTGCTAAAATACGTGTAACTGCAAGAATAAATGCAGAATCTGAACAATACAAACTTGTGCCAAATCAGCATGGCACCTCTTTTAAAACATTTCAAGTGTCTAAATAACATAGTAAGAAAACTTAATAGTATTCACTATAATTGAATTACGTTATTCTGTAACGTTACACACTGTATGCATGACACATTATGTAACACATTGTAACATGTAACATCTGCCAGTTACTGTAATGGATTTATTGAAATGCGACTAACTTTTCATCACTTGCAAAATGTATGTTGTTCATTTTCATGCCCTCAATGAAAACCCACGTAAACCAGGGCAGGACTCGGAATGGCTGAAAAACACAAGAAATCGCAGATTAGGTTCAGTATTTCATTTTGCATGCCGGACTACCAACACAGAGGCTCGGGATTCAAATCTTTGCCAGGACATTAAGATGATGATTTCAGTTCTACTAGTACCCCCCACTGTACTCAATATTAATAAAACAAGTACCATTACATTGACTGTACACTGTCGGTGGGAAGATGGACAAGTCTGGTCTGGCCACCCGCTCTCACATGCTGAGTGGTATATCTAGAGGTAAGCATACTGAAGTGTCAACGTGGTAAAGGCGAAGCCACAAATGCTTCATACCATGACTGCCTCAAGAGGTTTATCTAACAAGACTGCAATTTGTAACTTGTAATTAGTTATGTCTATTGTGCCAAGACTATTAGCACAAGACCAAGGACTTTGGAAAAAAGTGATAAAAAAATGTGTTGGACACCTATGGGCATTTGGCCCATGGATCCCGATGATGATGATGATTGTGCCAATGTTTAATGCAAAAGGCATCAACTGATAGCACACCAAAACCAAGCCGTAATCAGGTCAATATCCAGATGATCAGTACTTAAGACAGAGAGGTAGCCTATGATGGATATGCAATTTGAGAAAGGCAAGTCCTAGGTTGAGCCACTGAGCAGAACGAGCACACAAAGACTATTGTAGTTTGCTCTCACGAATCCTCGGCCACTCTAACTCAACAACAATAAAAACATACATGTTGACAAGACTCACAGCTGTAAAGGGATGATTTGATGCAGCATCAACAAAATTGTTGAATGGCGATTCCAGTATAAGGCCACTGAATTCCTCTCCTACAGTAAGAATCACACATCATCAAATAATCACTCAAATTGAATCACATTAATTAATTGTGGGACATAGTAACTTATTAACATAAGTGCTATGGGGCATAGCAGCTGATTTGTTACAGCGCTCACCTTGTAGCGAGGAGAGTATGGGTTCAATTCTCCTCTCAGACGGTTACTGAGTAGGGACTTTGAGCAAGTCCTTCGCTCATAATTCGCTCATAATTGATTGAAGCTGGGTTGTTAGATAGTGGTGCATAATAAATGTGTAATAATAATAAACAGCTACAATCTGTTTTAGATGTCATGGTCTGGTACAACTAGGTTTGGGCATATGTCTAATTTCATGAGGCAGGAACATGAAGCATTGTCTGCTAGCTCGTCTGCCTCCCTGATCCCTTTGGTTCTTACCTGGAACCCATTTTGACCCTACCTGCCTGCTTTTATTTTGAATGAGCGCCTGTGATTAAGCTGTTCCCATGACTGGTTTTGGGGCGCTGTAAAAATCTCGAGATTACGATTACTATTAAGATCTTTCTGAGAAAGCTGTAAATTGTCCAGCAGCAAATACGACATGGGCATCTTGCTCTTTCTTTGCCTGAGAAATGAAAACAACATACCAGCCTCGTTCAGCTTCTTGGCTGTTTTGGTTGCAACACTAAAAATAAAGAAAAGCCAAGTTATTCACTGCAATGAATGCATTGTAAAGTAGTGCAATGGATACAGCAATACAACACGATTCAATGTATTTTGTAATGTAATAGTATTCACCATTTACATAACACTCCTTGAAGACGGGCTTTCGAACGGTCACGAATATAGACACCTACATGCAAACACATACAACCAGATATACAATTATACATACATACATAACACACACTTATAAACTTGATACATACAAACATACTGTCATTGCTTTCCGAAAGTTCTCAAACGATTGAGCTTTGAGGGGTCCATCAACTCCACAATCGGCAACACAGTGTAACTCAACACAAGACATGCAGTCTTTCAGTTTTTACATATTATTCTTAAAATTTAAAAAAGTTCACTGACAAATCATCGACCTTAAAATATCTCAACGCAAGAGCCCATCAATAGCGTTTCTAACTCAAACTTATCAACAGAGCACATACATCAGACAACTGCTGTTAGCTCCCCAGTAAACGACATTGGTTAAAGCATAAGTCCCATGTGCCTCCGTTGTGCAGAATCGAGGTTTGCCTCCTGATGGTGGCTTATTTCAGAGATTTCAACATCGGGTTAACATGATCTGTAAAATGGGACTTCAACATTTTAACGATGAGCTGCATTGGTTTCCCATTCGCTGTTAGTACACTCTTGTCGTTAAAGTGTTAAAGGGTGTGTCACCCATTCAAAAAGGCAGAGGTGGTGATAGATCTCGCCTGATCAATTCATTGAAAAATGAGCAGGGTTGAGGCCAAACAGTCCACATATAAATATGTGTACATTTACACGGACCTTCAATATTACTTCAGCACAAATTAATTTTGACCAGTTTTATGCCATTCACTGTTACACCAGATTGGCTTTTTCCATAACCTTCTTCAACGCACAATCCAGGCCGATCCAAATTTTTCATTACTATACTAGCACAGGCTGTCCCGAAAAATTTCCACTAAGCCTTTGCCACTATTCATCACCACTGTTCACCAGCCAATCGACACCTACATATACATAACATACATACATACATACATACATAATGAACACATTAAGACACATACTTACATTTACTCAAGTTTAAGCAAGATAAAGCAGTTCTGTGATCGCTTGGTGTAATTATAAACAAGTCCAAACAATACATAAAATGGCCCCAAAGAACATGACGACTTTACACCATTGTAAGTTGTTTAAGTACCTCACGGTTCAAGTACAAGTACTTAATCGGCTCCATACTAATTGCCTAATTAGATCAGTGTCTGATCAGCGTGTCTGACATCTACTTACGCCGAGCCGAGGGAATGCCCCCAGATGTAAACTGGTGATGTTCCACTGTGACTCTTGATCCACTTGTAGACGCTTAATGAGTCGTCCACAAGACCATCTTCTGAAGGATAGCCAGTGGAATCCCCATAGCCTAAAAAATTTCAATCAACCTAGTTTCAGAGGCAACTGTCTCGAAGCAATGTAATTTAACAGTAGGCCTGACCTACCCTGGACTTCACATTTGCTCTGTCTTAAGGACTGATCCTGTGCATATTGACATGGTTACCGCTTGGGTTTGGTGCACAGTCGGTTGAAGCCTTGTGCACTAGACACCGGCGAGATAGAAAGCTGCTATTACAAAAATTTATCTCTTGAACTTGTTAACCCACTGATTACGAGTTATGGTTTCCCTGGTGGTCATCATGCTGGACTGATGGCCGAGAGGACGGAGGTTCAAATCCCCTCCAGTGCAGAAATTTGTTTCAAGCATTCTGCTCCACTTGTGCCACTAGCAAACTCAGCTATATTGAGTACACTGGTCAACCATACTCTGTCAGTGGGAGGATCAGACAAGGGAGAGGACTGGCCATCCGCCCTCATATGACGATACTAAGAAAAATGAAGTTGCCAGTACTTCATGAACATGGCTGCCTCTCAGGCTAGCTGAAGGGACTGCTCCTCTTCTTCTTCATTCGAAGCAGTCATCAACTGATACCTTGTACATTAGGATAACAGTGCTAAATAAGTCAGTAGATCGGAATGGACTCCAACTGCCTTCGAGTGATTGCTACATAAATGTCTGTCTGTTTACACATATTACGTTACAATACACAACACATCAGCCTGAATAGCTACTTCTGTAGCACGCCACATCAGCGTCACAGATTGTCTGATAAAACGCATGCCCTAGGCTGTATATATGGTAGCTAATTAATCCTTCACTCACACTTGCTTTGTGCCATCTATTGATGCTTGGTCATTACATAGTGGTGCTTAATAAATTCATAATAATAATAATAACAGTAATAATAATATACAAGTGTATTTAAAATGGTTTGACACCTGACTTCAAACAGGCAGCAGTTGTTAAGGATATCACAAAAGGATCAGGATGAAACAGACATTGTTACCTCTATAGTCAAATGTAACTACGTGAAATCCAGCTTTTGAGAGAACTTTGTACAGCTGAACTCGATGCCACGCTGCTCTGAAATAATAATAATTCAAGAGTTACTACAGCAACATGTGCACATATTTTGTCAAACAAATTAACATTTACCATTTTCTGGCATATCAAATTATGACAACATTCTTTTACAGCGAGATTCTGTTCACCATAGATGTCAACAGAGGGACATTGTTCCGCCCAACGTTCAGGTTGTGTGGGACACAAATGGTCGTCCCCATTATTAGTACTTAGTCCTTCCCATGCAGGTCTGCACATCGGGCAGTGCAGTTTCTCCATTCATCTCATTGCCAGTCTTTCAGCCTTCTTCTCTTCTCTTCTTTCTTCTCTTCCATCAGTTTCCCGACGATGAGGCTCTTATGAAGTTTCTCCATAGTGTTCTGTCTCTGACAGTTTCGCGCACCATGGTTAAGTCCGTGCCTTTGCTCTTCAAGTCTTCCTTGACGTTGTCCATCCACGTTTTTCGCGGTCTCCCTATACTTCTCTCTCCCTCGATCTGTCCATGTAGGGCTGCGACTGGTAATCTGCTGTTATCCATCCTTTCTACATGGCCAAACCACTCGAGTCTTCTTTTTTGTATCTTTTCTACTACTGTTACCACTGCACCCAACTCTTTCCTTGTTGTTGAATTTCTGATTTTTTCTCTTTTACTTCTGCCCCTGATTCTCCTCAGCCAACTCATCTCTGCTACCAATAGTCTTCTTTCAGCCTTATTCTGGGACATCTCCAAGCACCTCAGGGCATCTCTGATAGTCTCTGACCAAGTCTTTCGTGGTCATACCCTTCTCTTTTTCTCTTCAGGAATCCAGATCGTCACTTGTTGGCTTTTCTATCTTTGTCCTTACAAACCAAAAGACCCATCCATTTTAATCTTTTCTTTCTGATGGTGTTCTCTATATCCATTTCTCCCACCATTCAATACTGACGAATTTTCCAGCATCAGATTGCAATACCTCAAGTTATTATTCCATACATTTCATATTATACAGTAATTACCAAGAAATAATAAAGTGTTCTACCATAAAATAGTAACTACCATAAATAGTATCTAACATAAAATGGGGACATAAAGTGTAGCTGGGCCAAACTGCCATGGCACAGCATAGAAGCTTTACTCCAGTTGGTTCGTCTTTCCAGAATACTTTGCCAAGCAACATCTCACACACTCTACTGGCCTTCTTTGCCACGTTTCCATCAGCGTTTGAAAACCATTCTATTCCATCATGGTTTTGTTAGGTCAGGAGCACTGCTGAGGAGGTTCCATAGAGAAGGTGCTATGTAAATTAACGATTACAATTTACGATTACTATTACAAAAGGATAAATAGCTGAAGTACATTCATAACAGCAGGGTGATTCCGTGTCAAATCAACCAAATTTGCAACTGAAATTGACACGACCGACTCGGATTTACTTGAAATTTTGCCCACTTGTTGGGCCACATAAGATATGTATAAACCTGCCAAAAAAAATTTTTCGGTCAACTACATTCCGAGATACGGGTCGGCGAACTTTGACCCGACCCGCTCGACCTCGTACCTTTGGACGTCTGTATCTCAGCTTATATGAGAGCTAGGAAGGTGTTCTTGGTGTCATTATTTAGCTCTTTTGATGAACTATTTGGGCAAATTAATCATGACTGTTTAAAAGTTTAACATCGAAACCATATTCCACAAATTAGCACTTTAACCTTGACCTTGACCTTTTCGCAACTTTTTAAAAATCTGAAAAAATTCACACTTATACATTGAAGTGTCCTGAACATCCTCAGAAAAAATCAGAATGGGATCTCTAACGGTTTTTTTTTCTATAATTTTTTTGTGTATACAGTTACGTTCAAACTTCAATATCGCTGTCTCCTTAAATTGATATCGAACATGTTCAACTTGCTACTTTTGTCTATAGTTCATTCTAGTAATTTTGAAGTGTCTTGAACATCCTCAGAAGACATCAGAATGGGATCTCTAATAGATTTTTTACTACAAAACTTTGTCTAGATGGAGGGATATGCCAATTTGTAGGAAATCTGTTTTCTGCCAACACTGCTTGACACATAACATATAAATTTCTAAGTCTTTAAGACAATATAGTTTATGAACTATACTCTTGAATAAGTAGAATAGAAGGAAAGATATATGAATAAAAAAGAACATGGATTAAGATCACATGTATTCATAAATTCAGAAAATTTATAACTTTTGCTCCTTCACGATATGTACTCTTTGCTATATATATATATGTCCAATGCTCTTAATGCATGTTCTTTTGTTCACACATAGTTTTAAGTTATTCTTAGGAATTTCTTTGTGTACAACTTCAAAATTTGCAAGTTGGTAGCAGTTTATTAGAGAAAAGATGTCTGAAGTCCTGTAGCTTACCTTCAGGCATCTTTTCTCTGATAAACTGCTACCAACTTGGAAATTTTTTATGGTAAAATTAGAAAGCTACCCTCCTGAGAACTGTGATAATAGTTGTTAAATTGATTTGGAAAAGCATGGATAAGACAAATGTTATTAAGAAAGTGTTTGTGTCATTTGCCTACATTTCTGATGAAAATTTTCAATTAGTTCTTGAAATGCAAAAGACATCAGAATGGGATCTCTAATAGTTTGCTTACTACAAAACTTAGTCTAGATGGAGGTATATGCCAATCTGTAGGAAATCTGTTTTCTGCCAACACTGCTTGAAAACATAACATATATTTCTTTGTGTACAACTTCAAAATTTTCAAGTTGGTAGCAGTTTATCAGAGAAAAGATGTCTGAAGTCCTGTAGCTTACCTTCAGACATCTTTTCTCTGATTAACTGCTACCAGCTTGGAAATTTTTTTATGGTTAAATTAGAAAGCTGCCCTCCTGAGAACTGTGATAAAAGTTGTTAAATTGTACATCAAGAAATTCCTAAGAATAACTTAAAACTATGTGTGAACAAAAGAACATGTATTTAAGAGCATTGGACATATATATATATATATATATATATATATATATATATATATATATATATATATATCTTTCCTTCTATTCTTCTACTTATTCAAGAGTATAGTTCATAAACTATATTGTCTTAAGACTTAGAAATTTATATGTTACTAGCTGGATTACCCGGCGTTGCCCGGGGTTATAAGTTTCAATCCCTGCACCACCACCACCCACCACCACCACCACCACCCCCACCACCACCCCCCACCACCACCACCCCCAAATTGACTTACCAACAATAAATTTCTCTTCGATGTTTGTTACACGTGCATGCATCCAATGCAGTAATCCTAATGTCACTGCAGGGACTGCATCCAATGCAGTAAGCCTAATGTCACTGGAGGGACGGTAATTTTCCTATCGCTTGGGGCGATGTTTTGGCCGTTTTTCACCATGGTAGCGGTGAAAACGGGGGACGCGAACCCCTCCACTGGCTGTCCGAAACCGAGGCCGACACAGTAGTGAAGGTTTCGAGTGAAAAGGTGCAAAATTGTAGAAGTTAAGCCCGGTCAAACAGACACACACACACACACACACACAGAATTCTCGCTTTATTAATATAGATGTGTCAAGCAGTGTTGGCAGAAAACAGATTTCCTACAAATTGGCATATCCCTCCATCTAGACTAAGTTTTGTAGTAAAAAAACTATTAGAGATCCCATTCTGATGTCTTCTGAGGATGTTCAAGACACTTCAAAATTACTAGAATGAACTATAGACAAAAGTAGCAAGTTGAACATATTCGATATAAATTTAAGGAGACAGCGATATTGAAGTTTGCACGTAACTGAATACATAAAAAAATTATAGAAAAAAAACCGTTAGAGATCCCATTCTAATTTTTTCTGAGGATGTTCAAGACACTTCAATGTATAAGTGTGAATTTTTTCAGATTTTTAAAAAGTTGCGAAAAGGTCAAGGTCAAGGTTAAAGTGCTAATTTGTGGAATATGGTTTCGATGTTAAACTTTTAAACAGTCATGATTAATTTGCCCAAATAGTTCATCAAAAGAGCTAAATAATGACACCAAGAACACCTTCCTAGCTCTCATATAAGCTGAGATACAGACGTCCAAAGGTACGAGGTCGAGCGGGTCGGGTCAAAGTTCGCCGACCCGTATCTCGGAATGTAGTTGACCGAAAAAATTTTTCTTGCAGGTTTATACATATCTTATGTGGCCCAACAAGTGGGCAAAATTTCAAGTAAATCCGAGTCGGTCGTGTCAATCACTTTGGTTGAACTGACATGGAATCACCCAGCAGAAGGGAAGGTTTAGCATTCACAGCACTGCTTGGGAAAGATTGATCCGATGGCTCTTCTCAAGCTGAATTAAATTTTAGATTTGCCGTGTCAACATTAACACATGCATCAGAATCCACATTTGGATTATTCTATAAAAAGATTTATAAAGCACAAGTTAATACAACTAAATACAGTGCATAACTGCATATGTGCTAGTAATAGCTCGGCTTAGCCGGGTGACGTGAACAAGTAGGTCTTTAACTTCTTCCTGAAACTTTCGATAGAAAGTTCCGGTATATGGAGTTCGATGGGTAGAACATTCCAGACCGTTGGACCAGATTCTGTGTGTTACAGGAAGATTATGTGTTTTCCAAGAAGGTTCTGACAAATGTTATTTTACATTCCTACCATCGTTATTTCTGAAAATTTACGAGTTTTGAAGTTCCAACCTGGTGCCTGCATTGCCATGGAGATAGAGAATAATCGGATGTCCATCCTCCAGTAAGTTGATGTATTTCTTCCAGTCAGATGGTGGCACACGAGATCCGAGAGGTTCCGGAAGAATTTGCCTAGAATTTGCACACGTTAAGAAACAAATTAGAGGTGAGTATACGCTGATAGTTAGTTTTCCTAAATAAATTAGAGGTGAGTACAAATATTTTGTGAGGTGAGTATACGGTCTCTAGAGGTGAATATACGCTGTATACCCGCGTATACCTCGACTACAGCCCTGGTCTGCATCTGTTTTGTTAGCTGCATCTTTGAGAAGAACTGTTCACAAAAATAGGTGCCTGGAAACAGTGCAACAATTTTCAGGACATGAAGGTGGCCTTCTAAAGTTGTGAAATCTGTGGTCTTGTTTCATGCGGAGAGTCATTACATTGATGTCTAACAGTCTAAGTAGTAAACTTGTTGACTAGACTAGAGTCCGGATTCCACAGATGTTATAACGTCGGCCAATGTACAGAAATCCACACATTCATATACAGCCAGATAAAAGGTTCCCAAGTGCCAGGTACAATGCTAATATAAAAGACATGTCACGAGCCAAAGATCCCCAGGGGCCGGGACCCAGCCTGCAGGTTTTATGCCCACCCCTGGTATAAGGCCAGTGTACTACTTGTAGCTGAGTTGGCTAAGGGGTGCAGGTGGATCAGAAATCTTGAACCAAATTTCTGCCCTGGTGCAGGGTTTTGAACTCCCGACCTCTCGATCGACAGTCCAGTATGCTAACCACTACACTACTGAGAAGACAAAGAACAGCCTAGGGAGAAAATTAATCCAGGACGATGAGTTAATGAAGAGTCCAGAAACAAAACAAAATGGGGTACAATGCAAGGTCATTCATGAACCTCTCTTTGAACAAAAAACCTCAAATAATGTGCTTACCTGGTAGTATACCTCAGATCTGAAACATTGGTTGCTCTTTTAACAGTGAAATGGCTGTGTAAAAAAAAATTTCCCAGTAACTTGTAAAAACTTTAATCTGCATGAATTCCAATATTTGAAACAAAGGTTTTCACAATTCAGGATTAAACTTTTTTAAGGTAAACTGTATAGACAAAGGACAAATGAAGCATTAACATACCAGGCTCCTACTGTTATCTCCGGAGCGGTTTCCAGACGAAAGTTACGAGTCCAGTTAAGTCCAAGTTCATCTGGTTTATCAAGGTTTACAAATGGTGGCCATCGAACTAAGCAAACATTTAGCAATTAAAACCCAGTTCAGCAATTATGCATTGTCACATGTTTCACACTGATAAAATTGCAGAGCAATAGATAGCAGAAAGTCACATCCAAAAACAACATAAGACATCAAAGAGCACTAGTAGAGAAATCACAAAGCATACACAAAAACATACATTCATACATGTATACATAAATACTAACATACTATATACTTACATACAGACATACATGCTTGAAAACATACATACATACATACTAACACCTATTCCAACCTACATTCCTGATCAATCAGAGGTAAAACTTTAACATATTCGCAATCAATAATGTCATAGACTGCACCTCTGTTAGATACCTTAAAACTAATCTAATCTAATCTAATCACCTCTAGAGACCGTATACTCACCTCGCAAAATATTTGTACTAACCTCTAATTTAATCCTTTGTGAGGTACCAAAAAAACTAATTCAATTTGGAAACTTCTATAGCAAGGGAGAGGGCTGGCCACCCTCCCTCATATGCCAAGGCTAAGAAATGGAAGTCACCAACACTTCAAACCCAAGGCTACCTCAAGTCTAGCTTAAGGGACTGCTCGTCTTCTTCTCGGTTACAGCATACACCTAGGAATCTCTGTGGTGGCTTACTTAAGAGATTTTACTCCCTGGGTACCCAATCCGCACACGAGGACCTTAAATGATATGGACCAATGAGAAGCAGTGGTGAAGGAACTCACTCGATCAATTCATTAAAACTGTAAATCCTATAGAAAATCATGTACATTTACGTTTCTTAACTCTTTGCAAAGTTTGCATGCTCTCCCATGTTGATAGGATGAGATATTGGGAATGAATCCGAGACACGACTTACAGTGATTGAGAAATGCCACGTCAAGAAGCACCGCTGGGTAGAGTTTCACGAATGCTGGAATGATGAAGTAGAGCAAAACCAGAGTGGCACCGACAAGTTTCATTGATGCCACAACGAACTTGTTGTGAGGTCTAACAATCAACACAAAAAGGAATCACGTAAAGACAGCAAAAAATAGCAGAAAGTCATGTCAAAAACAACACAAAATGTCAAAGAGCACTAGAGAAATGGCAATGCGTATGTATATATGTATATACACACACATACATACAAACACTCATACATACATACTGAAATACACACATATGTACACACATTAATATCTATTCTAACACGTATATAAATAATCGTAATCGTAAGCTTCAAATTTTTAAACTGCCAATTAAAAGATAGCACATGGCACCAGCTTATTCACAAGCACTGTGTAAAGTCAGAGGGTAGTCAAAAGGAGATCCATGTCCAGTTGCCAGGGGGTCCAGACAGAGGGGGCAGAAGAGCTGCTAAGGTGGGTGTCGTTTAAGTCAAGAATAATTGGAAGGCGGAGGATCAGATGAGTCAGGGTAGGAATTCTTTAAGAAGTGATAGACAGAGGAGCCCAAGGCAGATGATGCTGTGTGAGTGGCAATAACTCAAGGAGGAACCAGAAATTCGTGGAATACAGGAGGGAGATCATTCCAGAGTCATGGTACGGTGTAGTGTATAGCTCGGTTGGAAAACTTGAGATGAGTAGTGAGGTGGAGAAACACTAAGATCGAAGGATGATCCGGTAGAGCGGGGTGGATGTCTGGTGTAGAATTTGCTGAATTAAGTGAATAATTGAATCAGTGTACAATATATTCCAAAATGCCAACAATTTTGTAGTTCAGTTTCTGCATTTAATCAGTAAAACTGTGTTCAGATTTCTATTTAAATTGTCTTACCACAACAGCTTGGACCATAGGAGCTCTGCTCTTCTCTCCACTGTGGAGCTCATAATGCTCCTCCAGATCCTCTGGCCAAGTAAGGCCGAGGTCCTGCCCAGAAGCCCAGTAGGGGAGCTAGCAGTGTTGCTTCAAACCTTCTTGCTGAGAGTTCCCTCTACTAGCATTTTAAGTGTGCAGTTAGTTTGTTGGAATTTATTTTACTCTTGTAAATGTTGTGCAAGAGAATTGTCTAGATTGAAGAAGAAATTATTTAAGTTACGAGAGTGAAGAGGCTTTAGTAATTAGCTCAACAATGCCCTATAGTCGCCGTCACTTTCATACCAATTTACAATTGCAATTAAGGTCACCCTGACCTCAACTTCGAATATAGCATCACAAAATCTATTTTCCTTTTAATAAATTTATTCTGGTTTTATTAATAGTATTAATAAATTACCTACTGGTCAGCGATATTCAGCTGTGTAGTTACTTACATCAGTGTATCCCGGGCACTCGAAGGCCCCGTGTTGTTCGTGTTGGTCCCCATGTCACCAGCGCTCTTTTCCCGAACTAATTCCGACCTCGAAGACGATTTAGTACACCCGTGTGATCGACTGTCACATGCGGTGGTTGCACTGATGTTGGAAGGCACTGCGTGCGATTCCGATTTACTTTTAGAATCAGGTCCTTTAGCGTCAGCACTACGAAGCATTTCACCGTCTGTGTTGCAATTAATACTGGTATAATAGTGTTTATTTGCGACGAAAATCGTCGTGTCGATTCACAGAAAGTCCTACTTTTTAACACGCCAAGGCCGTTTCCACTCACACAGCAACGACGCCTATTGGCTGCAGTAACGGCGCACGGAATGGTAGAGATTGTATTCCTTTATTATCGCTCACAATAACTGTAGCTCATTTCTGGTAAGCGTAAACTTCTAAAGCGCCACTCGAAGGCCAAGCGTAGGGCATCAGCCTATTCACGAGCGCTACGTCGGATCAGAGGGTGTTTACAGAGAGTAATCCAAAAGAAGTCCGAGTCCAGTTTCCAAGGCCAAATAAAATCAGAGGGTTTTTCCATAGAGTTGTCCAAAAGAGGTCCGATCGAGTCCGCTTTCCAGAAGGCCAATTCAAATCAGAGAGGTTTACCAAGGAGTAGACCAAAAGAGGTAAGAATCCTTTTCCAGAAGGCCAGATCAACAGAGGAGGCAGCGCATCTGTCAAGGCGGGTGTCGTTTTGGTCGAGAATAATTGGAAGGCGGAGGATCAGAGGAGTCAGCTGGGCAGGAGTAGGCCTACTTGAAAGGTGAGACGTCAACTTTTAGTGGAAAGATACAGGAGGAGGAGGAGGAGGAGGAGGAGGAGGAGGAGGAGGAGGAGGAGGAGGAGGAGGAGGAGGAGGAGGAGGAGGAGGAGGAGGAGGAGGAGGAGGAGGAGCAATGATAATGGCGGAACGGAGAATCTGCGGAATTCAGAGGGGAGATCACGCCGAGGCGACGTGGTGCTCTCTCTCTCTCTCTCTCTCTCTCTCTCTCTCTCTCTCTCTCTCTCTCTCTCTCTCTCTCTCTCTCTCTCTCTCTCTCTCTCTCTCTCTCTCTCTCTCTCTCTCATCTCATCTCTCTCTCTCTCTCTCTCTCTCTCTCTCTCTCTCTCTCTCTCTCTCTCTCTCTCTCTCTCTCTCTCTCTCTCTCTCTCTCTCTCTCTCTCTCTCTCTCTCTCTCTCTCTCCACTGGACATCGATCTCTGAACAACCCCTCTGATACAACGTAGCGCTCAGGAATGAGCTGGTGCCATGCGCTTCGCTTAAGAGTAGCGCTTTAGGAATTTTGAGTTAACGATTACGACCTTATTGTAATTATTTATCTGTGGTATAACCGTAAATAATTACTTCACAGCGTTCAGTCAAAATAAAATCGGTAGGCATTTCAGCTCCCGTCCAAAGGGCATTTCCCAACTGGCCAAATATTTGTAGAATGTGCTTTAAAATTGCAAGCGTGCTGCAAATAAAGTTTATTTCAATTGCAATCGAAAATTCAACAAAGTGCTGCATATCAACATGCAAATATTGAAATGCCACTAAATATATCGCGCTAAATCAAAATTAAGGCGATCTTGTTCCTGTGTCTTCAACTGGGCCCTCATTACCGAGGGGGCGGAGCTGCATCGAGTTGAGTGGATTTCGGCGACAAACTATTCAAAATGGTACAAATTTCATGCTTTTATCTTGATGTATACTGATTCTAAGATATTTTGAAAGAAAGTATATTTTTCAAACATTTTTCAGCTACACCTGAAACGTTTACGAATAAGTGTTTTTAATATATCATGGTTCAGAATCGCATTGCCTGTCGTCTATGGATATAAATTTACGGTAGTATATTAATTTTTTTACGGTAATATCACTACTCTTTGTAAGAACTCACAGGTCCAATTATTGGTGAAGCCAAAGTTAATAGAAAATTGTAAGTTTGCGGCTTATTTAATTCGACTTCAGGCACGTTACACCGTATAAAAATATAGGTAGGGCCACTATAATGTTTGATGGCTGCAGATATGCCAAGTCCGATATTGTTCTGTAATAAGACGTAAATTTTTATATTCCACAGATTCGGTTCATCTTAATTCAAAATCGTGCTGGGAAGACGAGGTTAGCCAAGTGGTATATGCACTTCGACGATGATGAAAAACAGAAGCTAATCGAAGAAGTCCATGCAGTTGTCACTGTGCGAGATGCCAAGCACACCAATTTCGTGGAGGTTAATTTTATTTGTTGTAATTATTTGGGTATCAGAACAAACATTTATAATTGTAGTTAGCATTGTTTGAATTATTGTCTTAAATGAAGTCATTAATTATTATAATTATTATTTTCTTCATCAAAACAAAACATTGTTCTAATTATTAATCAGAATAAACGTTATTATTTATTTTACATTGAAGACTGTCCTTTAAAACTCACTTTGTTGTGGATAACAAAATATCAACCCTTCTATATATATGTATGTGTTATGTATGTATATATATAATAAGACTTGTTATAACACAAAATGGCTTGGGGTGGCTCCCAAAAAAGCATCATAATGAGTGTCTGATGTTATTGTTTTAATGATGAACAAAAGCTAAATTTTTTCTTGTGATGTACTTCCAAAACATCTATCCATGATGATTGGAATTCTGCTAAGAGAGACATAATGGGCTTCATCAGACATATACAAAGTGCATGCATATGCAGGGTTGTAATGTGATCTGTCTTATTTCAGTTTCGTAATTTCAAGATTGTCTATCGACGTTACGCTGGGCTGTACTTCTGCATCTGTGTCGACATCACGGACAACAACCTGGCCTACCTAGAAGCCATTCACAACTTTGTGGAGGTGCTCAATGAATATTTCCACAACGTCTGCGAACTCGATCTGGTCTTCAATTTCTACAAGGTATGCTTTCTGGCAACATGGTGGTCTATGGGTAACGCATTTGGTCACAGCTCATGCGATTGCGGGTTCAACTCCGTGTAATGACCCTGGGCAGTTTGTTTGTACACACGTGCTTCCGTCACCAAAAAGTATAATTTGGTACCAGCACAAGCTGGGATTTTAGCCACAAGTCCTGCAATGCAATGGCTCAATGTCCAGAACTTGGGATTTGTCCATTGGCTGGCTCAAGGGCGGAAGTTCGGAAATGAGCACCTCCCACGTGTTCCACATGGAATTTGGGAGATTCACTTTTACTTGCTGTGCTTTATGGAGTGCACGATATTCTAGTGGTTTACATGTCAAACTGTCAACCAGTGATATTTCAGTTTTGAAAATAATTACAGTTTCAGTTTTTATTCAGTTTTGGGTTCGTAATTTCTATTTCAGTTCAAGTTTCAGTTTTGAAATAATTTCAGTTTCTATTACAGTTTCAGTTTTAAAATAATTTCCGTTTTCGTTTCAGTTTCTGGAAAATTTCAGTTTCAGTTTCTACATAGATATATTTGCGTTGACACACAACAGCGGTTTACAAACTGTATTTTTATTGTACCACCATGCAGGTAAAACAATCTAATTTTGGCATACCACCAGCAAAGGTCAGATCAAAAATAACAGACGAGTGCGAAGTCCCTTTGCAATTAGCGTAGAGAAATTTAAACTTTTAAGAAGAAGCGCATGGTGAACGCAGAAAGAAGATGGGCAAAACTCATAGAAAATTTAAAGAAACAGAAGCGCATGGTGGATGTGAATAGCGCTCGTAATATGTTGGTGCCCTGCGCTTTGCCTTCCAGTGGCACTTTAGAAGTTTGGAGATTACAGTTACGTTTACGTAGAATAGTGGCTTCAATAGTTAATTGCTAATCAAAGAAATATGGGAAAAATTGATAAAGATGGGCATAAACTTATAGAAATTTTTTTTTATTTCTTCGCGTACCACTTTGCGACCTGGTGGTACAATAGTGGTACGCGTTCCACCGTTTGAGAACCTCTGACCTAGAGAACGTTTGGAAGACGGAGGATTAGATGAATTAGGGAATGTGAAGAGGTGTCTGTCTGGCTGTGTGTCTGTACGTCTATTGTTTGTTGGCCTGTCTAATTTGCGGCCCAGGCCCAGTAACACTCCCGCCTAAGGCGTGACACACGCAAGTTTCGAACTATTATGATAGATATTTTACCTTTAGATTATTCGAATTCTTGCCGACAAGCTACAGTCCACATGGTTTATTGTTAACGTCTGATCCAACTTTCACTAAACACGAACTCTTTTTCGTTTTCTCATCATAAACAAAATACTGCCAGACCGCTTTCGCGCTTGCGTCCAGCCATTATATAGTCGCGATAAACTCATTCTCAATGGAAAACTTAGCAACCTATACACCTCTAACAGACAACATAGATTTCGATGCATGGATATCGAACAATAACCAGAATAAATGGTCCGCCCAAACCTATAGAGTTACGTAGTCAGCGATTTCGCCCAGCTAAAACCCAATACAAACGCAGAAAATTTTTACTTATTTTCAACAATTTCCGTTCGGAATTAATTATCGTTTCTATTTCTATTCCGTTTTGACATTTTCATTTCCGTTTCTATTCAGTTTCCGTTTTGCAAATAATTTCCGTTTCAGTTTTCGTTAAACGGAAATTCATAATTTTCGTTTCTATTTCAGTTAACTGAAATATCACTGCTGTCAACTCAGAGGTCAGGGTCAAAACATTTTAAAATTTCTCTCCTTAGTGAACTCAGTTATGAAGTGACTATGTTGACCACATTGGCTGGAAGATCAGGCAGCAAGGGAGTGGACTGGCCTGCAGCCTTCATGTGCCAAAGCTGAGAAAAATAAGTCCGTAACTCTTCACACTGATGGCTGCCTCTCCGGAGCAGTGCAATCAAATCAAATCAAATATTCGTTTGTTGCAAGTTCCATCGACACAGACGCGATGGGATCACAAAGCACCATAAAGACAATTATACATTTAGCAACTGATTATAAATCAGACAACAGTTTAGTAATGAAGACTGCAACAGATTAATGCATGTTAGTATAAAGTATACATGTAAAAACAGTACAAGTGGCTAAAATAGTTGCTTATTGAAAGAGATAGGCAGAGATACTGAGGTGTGAAAATGCAGCATGGAATATACAAGTTTTGAGACGGTAAACATTGATCTGCCAAGTTACTGTAACAGAAACAAAATGCCTAAAATCTGTTATGCAATTTTGTGTCATTTAGGTCTACAGCATAGTCGACGAGATGTTCCTGGCTGGCGAGATACGCGAAACAAGCCAAACAAAAGTACTCAAGCAATTACTTATGTTGTCGTCACTCGAATAGAAAGTTGCCAGTTGACTACAGCTGCTGTGTACATTTTTAGCTTTGTTATATGGTATGCAAGTTAAAGAAATTCCAGACTGTAGGGTTGTCTTGCAAATTTGGCAAATTAAAAATGACAGATTGTTGTTGTCTTGTAGTATTTTGTAGGTTGATGTGTAATAATTGATTATAGCTTTGCCTCGTAACATTATGAAATGATGTAACATGTCGGGCATGTTCTGGATAGCTTTCCTAGCAGTTGGCATGCTATGTTGTTGAAGACTGTAGCTCAGTGTCTGTAATGTTGCCCTAGCATTTCGGACCATGTTGTTATATTTTGAACATAATACTGTATGTTTCAAGCATAATTCTGAATGTTTAACAGTTTCTTGTTAACTCTCCAAACTACTTTTGGTAAATAACCAAAGAAAAGAATGTAGATTGTTGGAATATGGACACTGATGACGGTTGGCTAATTGATTTGGCTATTCTTGTTGTAAAATTTTAAGCAAGCAGCCTTGTGTTTGCTTGGTGATTTAATCATACAATGTATTTGGACAATACAATATTCTTTGTCCTTTTAAAATTCCAAGCGGATGGTGTAGTGGACTTATCTGCCTTGAAGACCAAGTTGTGAGAAAGCAATCAAATCTAGACGGTTTTGGATCTAGAAACTGAAAATTACATCGTGAAACATAACATTGATTGGTGCATTGTAATTGTATATCTGACATTTCAACAAAAACTCGTTAGTGGCATGTATGTATGTATCTAAACGTGGTACTATAGCACCTTTTAATTGCTTCTCAAAAGCACTGTGCTCACTACACTAAGTGATAGTTAAGTTCATTAAGAGCATTTATCTATAAACAAATAATGCTCAGGTAACTGTAAGTCACCACGTGGCAGTTTCTTGCATACATGTGGAACCCATCAGATGGAGTGGTCAATCATCTGTGACGATGGCCAACCTTTAAAACAGCATGGTTCGAGACTCTCACTGACTGTGGCGCTTGAGACTCAACGACTTCTTCGTGCCGTTTGCCATCTGCTTGTGAATGTGCTATAAGAAATGAAATATTGAATCCTTTCACGAAATGATGTCGGAAGAAATAATTGCATGCAAATTTTTTTTATCACTGGTTTAATTGTTGTTGATATGTGAATGCGATTGAAATACAGCTCCTTCAAGCATTCTGGCAATTAGCTTTTCTTTCTTCTCAGTATGATTTATTATGTTGTATGTATATACCAGTAGATACTTATGTATAGTATCTCGCACTCGGTAAGAACCAAGTTTCCAGTAATCAAAGAATGTTCAAATGACTTAGAAAAGTTGCCACCGGCAGACTTCTGCATGCAGGCTGAGCCCAGAAAACATGTACCCATTCCATGATTTGTGTGTAGTTTTACCATTTAATTTCTCATTATAATTGTCTTCAGTTGAACAATCTCGTTGCGTCCGGATATTCCTTGTGTTCCATTTGTATAGGTTATGAATATCCATCTGATTGTATTCTGTAACCAGTGATTAATAGCATTTAGTATCGTGCGACCACTGCCTGGTCCTACAAAACTTGCCTATTAGCACAATCTCCATTGCCTGGTAGACTAAAATAACGTGACTTTTATTTGATTTGATTGTGCTGTAGGCCGACGTATTACGTTGGACTTTCTTATTACACATATTGTACATTGTGTTTGCATCATTCGTCTTGCGTTCTAATCTTGTGCACAGAGGAAAAGTATTTTCCAAGTTTTGTTCAGCCGTAGAATGTCGTTTCATTCATTCATTCACTCTTTCGAGGATTTATAATGGTACTTCGGTATGATATAATCTAATCTAATGACATTTATAAATAAGTAGCCTTTATCTGCTTTGTTATCTGGGCATGGTAGCCCGTTGGTTGAGTGAGTCCGTTAGCAAATTAACGAATAAAACATTTTCCAGATTTTTGGGTCAACACCGGTATTGTATTCAAATCAAATAAGTAACATCTCTTCACTGTAATTTAGCATCAGCAATAACGTTTCCACTTCAAAACTAGATATTTGTTTCTATAACATACACTGCCTAATTGTTTCTCTAACATACATTGTTTAATTAGTCAATGGAACAGGCTTATATCAATCTGCCTAAATATAAACTGCTAAAAATCTTAGTACTGATATAAAAGCACAAATTGTTAAAATACAAATCCCACAAATCTGTTCCTAAGGCACGATTTAATGTCTAAGCAGGTAACAGTTACATGAAAAATTTACAGAATGAAAAAGCAAAATTCATAAAACATTGCAATCCGTTCAAACATCCAGAAACTGGATATGTCAAGTAGTGTTCACATATGTTTGCAATGAGTAATCAAACATTCATTATATCAACAGTCTTCAGAATTTGAAAGAGTAAAATTGATAAAACATTGTACTCCGTAAAAAATCCAGAAACTGCAGTATGTCAAATAGTTTTCACATATGTTTGCAATGAGTAATCAAGTGTTCATCAACAGTTTCAGAATGTGATTCTGAACCTAGTGGAGTTTTCATTGTAAGTAAAAAAAACAACAATCCACCCACAGCAAGGGTAATTTGGATTGGCCTAGAAAACCAGGATGTTCATGGATACAATATTGTATTGATAGTCCTAAGCTAGCTCATAGTGTGACTTCAATTTTCTGAGGAATCCCCCATCCTCTCCCTCACCACATGACCTTCCCACCCAGTGTATAGTTCTTGTGCTATTTTGTTGCCAAGGTAGCACACGTGGAGCAGAAGTCTCAAAATATTGTTTGCAATTGTGAGGATTTCATTCAGGTAGAAATTGAAACTTATCAGTTTAAAGCCGACAAGATGGAATGTTAATGTTTCATAGAGATGCATGTAATCAAGAATTTCCTGAGCAGTATCACAGAAGTTTTGTCACACAAGTGACCTTTTAAAATACTGTATAATAATAAGACGATTTATATAGAGCCATAACACAAAAATCAACGACAGTCATACGATCCTTTAAAAAGATCGGTCTTGAGCTGAGATTTGAATAATAATAATAATAAGGCACCGTAACGCAGCCATGCCATTACAAGGGTGTCGAATGTCTCCAGTTAGATGTTAGACATTGTAATTGTAATTGAACATTTATATAGCGCCACTCAAATCAGCGGCGCATGCATTTGATGCCTGAACAATTTAGTCTATCGAACTACCAACCTTTTCTAAAACAATTTACAAAACAGGTTTTGCTGAATCAAATTAGCCTTAACAATTGTACAGATACTTCAACTTATAACTTCTGCAAGATTGTAGACTGCAGTATAAAAAACCAAACTGGTTCACATCACTTGCGCACGAGTGGCAACCTCTGCAGTAAAGTTAAAGGCCAATCTCTTGCATTCCACCCACTTCAATGGCAGCCTCCCTCATTCGATCGTAGAGTGTTTGAGACACGTTCCTATGCCCCGTATTACGAAGACAGATGAGAAACTGGTTCATGACCTCACAACCAGACTCCTCGATTCTCTTTCGCAGACATCGGACCATCTCTTCCAACTGCTCAGATTCCGTCGAGCACTTCTACAACACATGAAACAAGCAACCTGTTTACAGTAAAGCAACTTATTTAGTTCTGTCCAAAAGATTACAGAGTTGGAATGCAGTTTTGCTTGGAAGCCAACAGCTGATTAATGCCGCGTTCGTTACCATAACCGCAACAGAAGTTTCCAAACCAGATTATATTCTGAATGCTCTTGAAAATTATTCAACCTCAGTAATAATTTAAAACTAAATCAATAAGCTTACCAGTAGACTTGCTACAATACAGAATGTTATATTCATCTTAATGACATTTTTCTTATTGTTATATTATCTTTGTTTCGTGCACCTCTTTTGTGCATAACCTGTCTGTTAGCCGCAGTTCGTTTGCAGGCGGTCTATTTAAGAATATACTTACTTACTTACTTAATACAAATAAACAGATAAAACATAAACAATGCACTTTTAGGTGTACAACCTGTCAACGATTTCGTGTACTCGTTTTTATCCGTGTAAAGGCACATCTCAACTTTTGGCAATCTACACTGAAACTGAAAAGTACAGTAAGGAATCTAGAAACATTATTACACTTTAAAATTACCTTAAATATGGCTTCGACGACCTCCGGAGTAAAGACTTTCTTTTCGATAAGATGGGCTTTGAAGTCAGGCGTGACTATGATTGACCTCATCAGACTGGCTGCGTGCGCATCGACTACGTCGATTATGGCTTTCCTTTGATCCGCCATTATTCATCACGTTTAAACTAAGCGGCATTCGGTAGAAATTAAAAAACGTATACAGGTTAAGCTAATTACAAACGAGCGCTGTCTAATTATTCATGGACAATTTTCCCAGAAACTTATTGACATCGCTTTACCCAGCGCCTTCGTAATTCTAAACATATCTCTGGCTTTACCCAAGGACCTTTTGGGCTTTACCCTGATATAAAAATTACCAAACGAGGCAAGGACCTATGGATAAGGTGAAACCGATATAATCGTCAGTTCCTGACGCCAGACATTTGGCGGCGATGGGTACGAATAAAATTAATGATCTCTGAACTGAACTGAACTGAACGATCTCCATTGTCCTCGGTCATTTGTCAAGTCTATTGCCCCCATAATGTTAGTCCAAAACCGATATACAATTTTTCAATTATGTATTTCCTTCAATCGTAATTGTATAATCTGGACATTTCTACAGCGCCCAAAAGCGAAGTCGCTGGAACATTAGGATATATAAGCAGGCGCGATATAAAAATTATATCTATACAATATATAGTTTCCTTATATGCAAATTTGTCCGTCGTATAACGCTCTATCTGTTCTATTGTGAAACCGTTTGTGACGTCACTATACTGCCGTCTTGACGACGGTCGTCTTGACGACGGCGCTCAGAGCATTTTAGCCAACGATACATATAGGCCCATAATGAAACACTGTCGTCACGTCATAATTTATGACGGGTTAATACACTAGTAATTATATAAATTCCTTGCCAACGAGGTGATAGAAAACTTTAGCCGGAAAATATTTTTTTATCCTATTTCAGAGTTAAAAGAAATTTTCCAGGAATCGGGTAAATTAGAACGTGCTTTTTTCAGCCGGAACCAGTGGCGGCGATCTTGTCTGAGAGGTGGGGGGACAAAGTCGGCTATGGTCTGGTCGATACCCTTTTTTTAGGAATTCCCCAACAAATTTATAAACTTTTTAGGAATAAATTCATCTCCACAAAACTACGATTTCATCGCCCAAAAAGTTGATGACCTTTTTTAGTCATTCACCTGTTTTACGACTTTTTTAACAATGTCTGTGAAAACCCTCACACGCAATTACATTTGCTGGCCTTTTTAGTCTTTCTTCTAAATTTGGGGGCACAGATGTATGGCGTGTCCCCCACTCCTAAAGGTGGGGGTCTTGTCCCCGCGACCCCTCTAGATCGCCGCCCATGGCCGGAACGCAACGGAACGGCGTTCCGGTACCTTTTTTCAGCTACCAAAAATTTATGTATTTTCATAGTAAAAGCAATAATTTAGTTATTTTAATTTAATTTCAGTGTTGTGAACTGTTTTCAGTGTTTATTGAGACCTCTGCCAACCCCCAATCAGGCTTTTCCCGGGATTTTAAAGTGATCATAGTCTACTTCGGGATGGGGGGGGGGCACGTCCTGTGTAAATATCAAATGGGGAGCCATGGCCGGATTGCCCCCCTTGGATCCGCCCCTGGCCCCACCCACTACGATTTAGCATGTATACCGGTGTTAAGTAGAAATTCCAGTCGGGACTTTCAGACATGTAAGAATTTTTCAAACACTACCCCCAGGTCAAATTTGACAATTCAAACTCTGCACATAATCTTCGCACTCCTGGACTCCCCTAGTCCGAATGGACATAGCTTTTGGGTGACCCCATGTAATTCGATCCAGGCTCAACGGTGTCCATACCATTCTAGTTACAGAAGGCAAGTCAAAATATCATAACTAAACAGTAAAGCAGCCATATTCACTTCAATGGTGGCAGACAGGAGGAATAGCTGGTATGGTGTATACCTTAAACCAAGACAATGAGGAAATATGACTAGACGAGAATCAACCGAGAGCATGATTATAACATTAAAACTGGTGTAGGACGGAACAATAGACTTGCAAACTAATCTGTCTTCTTTGTTCTAGAAAATTAACTAAACCCATACATTTACAATATTTCAAAAAATATATGTATGTGGTGCATCACAGTAGTGATGATAACATAACGATAATGTTCTGATGATAACATAGTAATAATATGTTTCATAAAATCCTTCTCAATTTCAAACATTTTGTCACACATTCCACACCTACATGATCTAAAAAAATTAAATGAGTAATAACGCTCTGGAAAATACTCTGGAATAGCTCCAGAAAATCGTTTTCGACTGGACTGTGCTTAGGAAGGTCTTGCAAAATTTCTGTAGTTGGCAACTGTTTTCCATCAACACAGTTCTTATAGTCACCATAGGGCCTATGTACTGAATCTCTTACATAAAGAGATTAAGTACACATACATGTCTGTGAAACGGATTTTTGACATCTATTGCAAATCTATGGTTTCACTAGCGTGGGTTCTTTTAAGGCATTCCGGATGAGCTTTCTGTGCAAATGCTTTGTGACACAAATTCCATTTTTTTAATGTTTTTTTTAGTGTGGGTTCTTTTATGGCGTTCCACAGGAATCTTCTGTGCAAATTCTTTGTGACATAAACTGCAAATGTATGGCTTTTCTCCAGTGTGGGTTCGTCTATGGTGTTCCAGGGTAGTCTTCTGTGCAAATGCTTTGTGACATAAACTGCACTTGTAAGGCTTTTCTCCAGTGTGGGTTCTTTTATGGCATTCCAGAGTTGTTTTCAGTGCAAATTCTTTGCGACATAAACTGCACATGTGTGGCTTTTCTCCAGTGTGGGTTCTTCTATGGTATTCCAGAGTGGTCTTCTGCACAAATGCTTTGTGACATAAACTGCACTTGTAAGGCTTCTCTCCAGTGTGGGTTCTTTTATGGCTTACCAGATAAGACTTCTGTGCAAATGATCTGTGACACGAATTGCACATAAATGCTTTTTCTCCAGTGTGGGTTTGTGTATGGCGGTCTAGAATACACTTCTGTGCAAATGATCTGTGACACAAATTGCACATAAATGCTTTTTCTCCAGTGTGGGTTTGTGTATGGCGGTCTAGAATACACTTCTGTGCAAATGATTTGTGACATAAATTGCACATGTATGGTTTTTCTCCAGTGTGGGTTCTGTTATGGATTACCAGTTGAGACTTCTGTGCAAATGATATGTGACATAAATTGCACATGTATGGTTTTTCTCCAGTGTGGGTTCTGTCATGGATTACCAGTTGAGACTTCTGTGCAAATGATTTGTGACATGAATTGCACAAAAACGGTTTTTCTCCAGTGTGGGTTGTTTTGTGGTATTCCAGATGAGTCTTCCATTTAAATGCTCTCTGACATAAACTGCACATGTATGGTTTTTCTGCAGTGTGGGTTTTTGTATGGTGGTCTAGAGCACTCTTCTGTGCAAATGATTTGTGACATAAATTGCACATGTATGGTTTTTCTGCTGTGTGGGCTTTTATATGGTATTCTAGATGAGTCTTCGATGCAAATGCTTTGTTACATGAATTGCATATAAATGGTTTTTCTCCAGTGTGAGTTCTTCTATGGTATTCCAGATGACTCTTCCGTAAAAACGCTTTGTGACATAAATTGCACATGTATGGTCTTTCTCCAGTGTGGGTTCTTTTATGGTATTCCAGATGAGTCTTCTCTGCAAATGCTTTGTTACACGATTTGCATATAAATGGTTTTTCCCCAGTGTGGGTTCTTCTGTGGCTTACCAGATGAGACTTTTTTGCAAATGCTTTGTGACATGAATCGCATATAAATGGTTTTTCTCCAGTGTGGGTTCTTTCGTGGCATATCAGATGAGTCTTCCGTGCAAATGCTTTGTGACATAAACTGCACATGTATGGTTTTTCTCCAGTGTGGGTTTTTGTATGGTGGTCTAGAACATTCTTGTATGCAAATGATTTGTGACATAACTTGCATATATATGGCTTTTCTCCAGTGTGGGTTCTTTTATGGCTTACCAGATGAGACTTATGCGCATATACTTTGTTACATGAATTGCATCTAAATGGTTTTTCTCCAGTATGGGTTCTTTTATGGCGTTCCAGACAAGCCTTCCGTACAAATGCTTTGTGACATAAATTGCACATATATGGCTTTTCTCCAGTATGGTTTCTTTTATGGTATTCCAGATAAGTCTTCCCTGTAAATGCTTTGTGACAAAAACTGCACATGTGTGGCTTTTCTCCATTGTGGGTTCTTTTATGGATTTTCAGACTGGATTTCCATGTAAACATTTTGTTACAAATATCACATATGTATGTGTTTGGTTTGTTGTGGCTACTTGCTTGCATCTTGAGATCTTGAACACAGCCCACTATTTGACTTATTTATAGGTTGAATTTATTACTGCTTTTCCATGTTATTGCAAACCTATCATGAATGAGAAAAATGGAACTATTAAAATAAAATTATTTCCGGATGATGCGATGCAATAGGGAACTGAAGACAAAGAATAATGAAAACCACAAAATTGTAAATCCAAAGTCATGAACTACAAGTATGCAGAGATGTCACAAGGATGATACTAGATGGTGCATGTAGTGTATGCAAGGTGTTTCTGTTTCTTATGACTAAACACCGGAAGCACTTTTCTGTTACCATCTGTAAATCTGAGATCACTGAACTGACATTTGAAAGTTTTCTTACATTTTTAAATGTGTGATTACGCTTCCAAGATATGGCAATAGAAAGTTTTGAATAGGCAGTCTAGCAACACAAATTCATAATTGAATAAGTGTTTTCTTGAGCTTATAAATTTAATATATGGCAAAGAAAGGCCAGGAAGCTACTGTGCCATCTTAAGGCATGGGCACGCTGGGCTGTAGGGGTCCAAATTTTTTCCAGTCTGAACTAACCGGAACAGTTACCGTGTTCCGGCACCTTTTTTAGCTACTAAAAATAATTTATTTATTTTAATAATAAAAACAATAATTTAGTTATTTTAATTTAATTTCAGTGTTGTGAACTGTTTTCAGTGTTTATTGAGACTCCTCCCAACTCCCGATCCCTTTTCTCGGGATTTTAGCCCTTCCATAATTGTTCAGTTCTGAAACCTATTGTTCAGTTCCGGAACCTTTTTTTCATAAAAAAAGCACTGTAAAAAAGCACTGAGTGGGGTATTCCCTACTGAAAACTATCACAGAGAAAGATTGGGAAAACAGAATGAAAGGAAGACTTAGATGGATGCTGCTGGACTGGATGATGGTGGATGGATACAGTAAACTGAAGGAGGACGACCAGCATCGAGAGGGAAGGAGCCATTGGTCGTTTGAACCTGCCCAAAGGCAGAGAACTTGAAGAACATGATCCTTGCCAAATCTAACCCTGTTTGGAATCGCAGAGTGCAGTGCCGTAGAACAAAAGCACTGCACAGAGTTGTTTCATTAGATTACATCTACGAGTGTTTGCTAAATTGCAAATCAATTAAAGCTTGTATTTGAGTAAAATTTACAATGTCTAAATCTTCGAAAAGTATACCATTTGTAACTTTAAGTCACTGCGTTAAAAGAGATAAGGTTTAGGCTACTTTTTCGAAAGAAGCTAGCCTAGGATATATTTCTTTCGTCAGTACCGGTATGCGTAATAAGTAGGGCTGTACCGAACATTCGCTTCGTATTCGCTTCGGGGCCGAATAGTGGGCCAAATAGCTATTCGGTATTCGGCCGAATGGTAACGGTCGGACCGAATACGAATAGTGGTCACGTGACGTCTCTTTCTGCATATAGCGAGTGGAGTGAACGTTAAGTAAGTGACAATTTATAAGTTTAGTTAAATTAGTTCCATTCCTATAGTTTACACAGACTGGCAGAAGAATGCAAAATTGCATGTAGTTATCTGTTTACTTTTAGTTTATGTATTACATTTACTGAACTGAAACTTTTGCTTACATTTGAAAATTTGAATGTTGTTGGTAGACCTATTTTGTACACTATTCGTATTCGTATTCGGCCGAATAGTTGGTGCAATTAATAATTATTCGTATTCGGCCGAATAGTGATAATCACCTATTCGGTACAGCCCTATAATAAGGGCCTATAGACGGAATTGCAAATCGAAGGCAGTAGTCGGTGAACTAAAAGATTGATATAATTGCATATGAATTACATACTATGTATAGATTCCTTAGCTTAGATATGGGGCGGAATATGGTCACCAGTAAATATAAACGCAGAAGGCGAGATTAACGTATGAA
This sequence comes from Allolobophora icterica, assembly GCA_963556255.1. Taxonomy (NCBI): domain Eukaryota; kingdom Metazoa; phylum Annelida; class Clitellata; order Crassiclitellata; family Lumbricidae; genus Allolobophora; species Allolobophora icterica. The sequence continues at coordinate 62,716,117 of OY744608.1, forward strand.
AAAGTATAATACCGAAAAGAATAGTTCAATCGTTTTCTTTTTGAAGCCTATAACATAGGCAACCGTTTCACTAAATGGTATTCCAAACTTAGAAAATACTAATCGTAATCTACAAACTTATATAGCGCCATACTAAGCCATGCACATGGCACCAGCTTATTCAAAAGCGCTGCGTTAAGTCCGAGGGCTTTCCAAAGGGTACCGTAGTCAAAAGAGTTCCGAGTCTGGTTTCCGGGAGGTCCCGATCAAAAGAGGAGGCAGATCAGCCGTGATGTTAATGACGCTCATGCAGGCAGGCCCGTAGCCAGTAGGCCTATGAAGGAAAACGAGGCGAGTGCATGCCTCGTCATAATTCTCAAGACGAGGCAAGACGTACGAAGCATGCCTCGTCTTACTTCGAAATGAGAATTGAGATATCGTTGTGTAAAGATTAATACAGTATTTCGTTACCTTGCCTGGCTTCTTCTCTGACCTTGGTATGTACCTGGAACTTTTATTATGGCCTACGCTGTATATAGTGTTACCAGCTGGTCTGAACAGAAGACACGAATCATTCTGGCAGCTTTTATGTTTTTCTGGATCTTCAATTTGATTTGCGACCTTTATCTGTTCTGTAGCCCTAGAATCTAGATAATGCGCTGGAAGCGTAGGCGTTGTCACCATGAGGCAAAGGGAGGCAGTTTTAATTGCCTCCTCTTGCCTTTTTGGATTTCAAAAACTTTCCGTTGGCTATACCCCGCACCTTCAAGTACCCTCTCCCTCTGCCCAAATCCCAGTTGCAGTCTTCTCGAGACAAGTGGTATCACTCAGGGTGAAAATTGTCAGGGGGTTGGGGGGGTTTAACCCCCCAGTCTTTCTTAGGACCCCACAGTAAAGTCTTCATTGCACACCCAAACTCCACGTAAATCAATGTCTAACCCCCCAGTCTTTTCCCTACGATTCTCATACTGGACTACCACTCTCTTTGACCGCTATTATACTGTATGACCTACCGCCTTCGAAAGATGACTGTGGTTGGAGAATCGCGAAATGCGCCTGTTAGGCAGCTACTGGCCATCCATATAGTACGTACGCAAAACATTTGGATTCCTCCCTGTACGCACACGTACTTTTTCCACCCCACCCCCCCCCCCCCCACCTGCGTACGTACGCTTGACGCACCCCCTCCCAAGGCCAGCTGCAGAATGTGTCAGTACGGTAGGTCAAGGCAGCGGCTGTCTGCACTTTAGGCCACGTTGAGGGATAAGTAATCTTAACTAAAGAGCGCATCTAAACTGAGGAACTATCTTAACTACAGAAAGCATCTAAACTAAAGAACAATCTTAACTAAAGAAAGCATCTAAACTAAAGAACTATCTTAACTATAGAACATATCTAAACTAAAGAACTAACTAAACTAAAGAGCACATCTAAACTGAGGAACTATCTTAACTAAAGAAAGCATCTAAACTAAAGAACTATCTTAACTAAAGAACATATCTTAACTAAAGAACTAACTAAAGAGCACATCTAAACTGAGGTACTATTTTAACTTAAAAAAACTATCCTAACTAAAGAACACATCTTAACTGAAGAACACATCGCAACAAAAGAACTAACTCAACTAAAGTGCCTTGCGCTCGGCCTCCCGGGGTGATTTTGCTGTCCCCTATGCGCGTACTGCTATGGCGCAGCGTAGGGCATTCTCCGTGGTGGGTCCTACCGCTTGGAACGACCTCCCTCTCTCCCTTCGCTCTCTCCCTAGAGACCTCTCAGGTACTTTCTATGGCCTTCTTAAGACCTTTCTTTTTGACCGGGCCTGGGTCGGGAGCGCCACTGAGTAGATTTCTTGAAGGGGCGCTATAGAAGTTCATTATAGATAGATAGATAGATAGATAAAGAACACATCTAAACTAAAGAACTGTCTTCAATAAAAAAAAACATGTAAACGAAAGAATTATCTTAACCAAAGAAAACATCCTAAATGAAGAACATGTCTTAACTAAAGAACTTTCTTAACTACAGAATACATTTTAACTAAGGAACTATCTTAACTAAGGAACACGTCTAAACTAAAGACTTGTCTTAACTAAAGAACACATCTAAATGAAGAACACATGGTAATTAAAGATCATATCTTAACTCAAGAACACATCTTAGCTAAAGAACTGTCTCAACAAACGAACGCATCTTAACTAAGGTGCTATCTGAACTAAAGAACGCTCTTCACTAAAGAACTATCTTAACTAATGAACACGTCCTTATAACTGAAGACTTATCTTAACTAAAGAGCACATATAAACTAAAGAACTATCTTCACTAAAGAACACATCTTAATTAGAGATCATATCTGAAGTAAAAAACAATCTTAACTAAAGAACTATCTTAACTAAAGAAGCTAAGGAACACGTCTTAAGTAAAGAACATGTTTTAAATAAAGAACACATCTTAACTAAAGAACATATCTTAACTAAAGAACACATATCGTAACAAAGGAACTCTTAGCTAAAAACACATGTTAACTAAGGAACTGTCTTAACTAAAGAACACAACTCAACTAAAGAACAATCCTACGTAAAGAACACATCTAAACTAAAGGACTATCTTATAGCTAAAGAACACTTCTAAGCAAAAGAAATATATTAACTAAAGAACAAATCTAAGCGAAAGAACTAAAAACTATCACATCTTAACTGAAGGACAGATCACAACAAAAGAACTATCTCAACTAAAGACCATATCGAAACTAAAGAACTATCTTAAATAAAGAACATCTAAACGAAAGAACTATCTGAACTAAAGTACGCATATAAACTAAAAAACTATCTTAACCAAAGAAAACATCTAAACTAAAAAAAACTATAGATCTTAACCAAAGAACACATCTTAACTGAAGAACACATCGCAACAAAAGAACTATCTCAACTAAAGAACACATCTAAACTAAAGAACTATCTTAAATAAAGAACATCTAAACGAAAGAACTATCTCAACTAAAAACACATCTAAACGAAAGAACTATCTTAACTAAAGAACACATCTAAACTAAAGAGCTTTCGCAACTTAATACCATAATTATCTTAACTAAGGAACACAAGTTAACTAAAGAACTATCGCACCTAAGTAACACGTCTAAACTATAAAAAAAACTATCTTAGCTAAAGGGCACATCTAAAGTAAAGAATTATCGTAAGTAAATAACGCATCTTACCTCTAAGGAACATATCTTAACTAAAGAACATATCTTAAGAACTATATATCTTAACTAAAGAACACATCTTAACGAAAGAACTCTATTAACTAAAGCACACATCCAAACTAAAGAACTGTGTAACTGAAGAACTAATTAAGGAACATATCTTAACTAACGAACATCTTAAATGATGTAAAATTATTTTAAATCATGATCTTGACTAAAGAACTATCTCAGAGCAGGAACGCATCTTAACTAAAGAACACGTCTTAACGATGGATGGATGGATGGATGGATGGATGGATGGATGGATGGATGGATGGATGGATGGATGGATGGATGGGTGGATGGATGGATGGATGAATGACTGGATGGATGGATGGGGCTGGGAGATGGTTGAATGGTAACACGCTGGAACGAAGATCAGAAGGACACGGGTTCGATACCCGCTAGTCCCATAAGGTTGGCTCAGCCCATCATTCGCTAGAGGGCGATTGTAAAAATGAGCGGTAGGACAGATGGGCGCCTTGTATGGCTGCCGTATACAGTTATTCGACTCCTGTAAAACTTGAATCATCTGTTACTACTATATCATGTACGGCGCTGCTTAGCACCGGTTGAGTGGCCCCATAGCAAGTACTGTGCGATGATGATGGCGATGATGCTTGGTCTCCCAGCGGCTCGGATTGGGTGCTTGGACCGGGTGTTGCGCGCAGCGGCACGCCTTATTGGTCGCATCCCGAGATTTGGCCATGTCACCGAGTACATGCGGGATGTTTTGCATTGGTTTCCTATCCGGCAGCGTATTGCCTATCGGGTCTCTGCCCTAGTGTGGCGCTGCCTTGTGGGTGAGGCCCCTGTGTATTTGCGAGAGCATTGCCGCTCCACCCTGAACATCCAGCGCCGTGGTTCCCTGCGCTCTTCTAAGCAGGCTGAGCTTCTAGTTCCGCGCTCACGGACCGCCCTTAGGCAGCGCCGTGATTTTTCCATCGCTGGCCCTGCAATCTGGAATGGGCTCCCTGTAGCGCTTCGCTTGGTCCCAAGCACCCATTCCGCCACATTTTATTCAAATCTCAAGACTGTGCTCTTCAGCCGGGGTTGGGTCGGGAGTGCTTCTGAGTAGATAGCCTTGAAGAGGCGCTATATAAATTCTCCATATGAATGAATGAATAATGATGATGACGATGGTGGTGGTGGTGGTGGTGGTGGTGGTGATGATGATGATGATGATGATGATAATGATGATGATGATGATGATGATGATGATGATGATGATGATGATGATGATGATGATGATGATGATGATGATGATGATGATGATGATGATGATGATGATGATGCATTATGAATATAATGGTTGGATAGATGTATGGATAGATAGTTGGATGGATGGATGGATGGATGGATGGATGTATGTATGGATGGATGGATTGACGGATGGATGGGGTGGATGGATGAATGGGTGGATGGATGAATGGTGGATAGATATTGTGGATAGATGGATGGATGGATGGATGCATGGATGCATGGATGATGGATGCATGAATATTGAATGATGGATGGATGAAAGAATGAATGGATGGATGGGATGGATGTATGGATGGATGGATGGGTGGATGGATGCATGGTGGATAGATATTGTGGATGGATGGATGGATGGATGGATGGATGGATGGATGGATGGATGGATGGATGGATGGATGGATGGATGGATGGATGGATGGATGGATGGATATCTGAAGTATACCAACATAATACCTCCGATATGCATCGCTGGATCCTGACGAAATTTCGGTTTAACCCTTTAAAGGGCATAATGGCCCTGAACAGTTACAACAATAATAATTACACATTATATGCCTGCTAAGTAACCATATAGAGGGAATATATTCGTCATGTGGAAAAGTTGACTTTAAAAAAAATGGCAATATTGTGTCCTATACCCATGAAGCCGAAACTTCTAGTGGCAACATTGTCGCCACTGCCCATGAAGCCGAAACTTGTAGTGGCAACATTGTCGCCACTGCCCACTAAGCCGAAACTTGTAGTGGCAACATTTGTCGCCACTGCCCACTAAGCCCAAATGAACGAATTAGAAACAAGTGAAACCAAAAAGCAGTGTTGTTGTCAATCATGTAAGAAACATTAGTAAAAACAATAGGAAATTACAGAGTACGGTTTCGTACTAAGTGGCAGGCCTAGTTGTGTTTCAAGTGCAGTTCACTTATGAAAATCTGCGAAACATGGGTATATGCATAGAGCGACACCGCACGCACTACAGGCAATCTTCGACCGTTTATTGTTCAGCTGGGTGCTGCAAGCCCGGCACCTGCGATATTTATCTATGCGCTGCGGCATGTGGACTCCCATTGATGACAGACGAATGTTGTCTGGAACACCAGCTCCTTTACGGTTGAGTGGGTTTCGACGTGATTTGCGCCTAATGAAAGAGCCACCTTGTAAGCTTGACCGCCGTTGCCGTGATCTGTAGTTTGTCGCCGTATGCATTTTATAATATATATATATATATATATATATATATATATATATATATATATATATATATATATATATATAGTTTGTATGCACATGCTGTGTAGTTTAATTCATGCATTAACCCTAACCCTGTGCCTTCTAAGTACATCGACCACTTAGGAAAACATAATATTGCCTCTACCCTTTAAAGGGTTAAAGAAGTCTTATGACGTCGCTGTATGGTTAGTCTGTTCTGTTGCTTCGTCGCTAGATTGACGTAATTTCTCTGATCTGACAATGTTGATATCCTGTCATCAAAACCAGGCACATCATGCTGGATAGAATTTAATGTGTGGGAAAACTAAGGCTGCAGGTATGTTAGAGAAGAAAAAATATAGGCAGAGGCAGAAGTGGAACAATAATACATCTCCAACTCCCGCGCACTCAGCGCATTCAACCTCTCCTGGGCTAACGATCTGCATATTGACATCTGCAGAATCAACTGGACTGTCCAATACATCGCCATCTCCCGCGGACACAGCTTGTCTTGAAGATTCATCTGCATCAACCTCAAGAAATCAGTATCGGTTGGAACAGAATAACTTAGTGTTATCACATCAATCACTTCTGCAGGATATTCAAACTCTCCCACCTCCAATGGCAGAGAGCTTGCAATGCTGTCTGGATGCTGTCCATACATGGTTCCTCCTTCATACCTCCGGCTATCTCTAGATAAAGAAATTCCATGGTCAATTAGTCCACTGAAAGCGAGTGGAATACTGAGTTACAATTGACTCGTAACGGGCAAAGGTCACAAAATTCTTGCTACACAGGTCTTCCCATATCTTGATGAGCTCTGAATCTCTGATTCAGCATATCCATCATCATCTGCCGGAGATGAACAAGGGTAACCAAATGGCCCTTCTTCATCCTTGGGGATTCTTTGTCCTGCACCACACGGAAGTCTTTCACTGATTTCTCTGATTTCTCGTTCGTCACGAGATGGCTACACACCAAAATTCGAATGTTTACGGCCTACTTACTACCAGTTCTTCTGTACGGAGCCGAAACCTCATCGGCTTCAGCCAGTCTTGTTGTCAAGACCTGACCTCAAGACCAAGACCAAGGCCAAGACTTTGAACCTCAAGACCAAGACAAAGACTTTGAACCTCAAGACCAAGACCAAGACTTTAAAAACGAACTCGAGTGCGCTTGAGACCAAGACCTTGCATGGTCTCGAGGACAACAAGACTGGCTTCAACAACGGACGTGCCTTTCCTCGACCTGATGGAACCAAAATCACTGGCCATGCCAACGTCCAAAGTGCCAACGTCCAAAGTGCCAACGTCCAAAGTGCCAACGTCCAAAGTGCCAACGTCCAAAGTGTCAACAACAACGCCGTCATAAAAAAATGTGAAAATTGCGGTTGAATCATTTGCAACTCCATCCAACACGAACGAGTAATTAAAAAACTCTTATTCATTCGTCCAAGATTCAAACTCATTTAGGCCTACAAGTCCCGTTACACACAAAAGCAGAATCTGCATTCTCGATCTCAACCACGACCATCTAATCAACGTGACTTAATCTAGTCTGACTAATTTCAAAGTCCTATCGCTAACCTACAAAATGCCCTACAATATAATTCCCAGCCCAAGTAGTACCTTCGTGATCTCTTCACCATCCAGGCAACCCGCTCCACCCGATCCTCCTCCTGTCTCAGTCTTTCTCGACTCCTATAGTCACTACTCATCTGAAGTTCTCCAACCGAGCCATACCCAACGCAGCACCACGCCTCTGGAATGATCTCCTCCCTCCGAATTCCGCAGGTTTTCAGTTCCTCCATCATCACAGCAACCCGTCCTTCATCCTACTCCTAGTTTTCCTATATCACCCCCGGGCTTTCCACTCAAAGCTAAAGTCTCACCTTCTCAACTACTTCTACCCAGACTCATCTGGTAGCGTATACTCCGCATTCCAGTTATTCTCGCCCTAAACGACACCCGCCTTGTCAGCTGCTCTGCCTCCTCTCTTGATCTGGCCCCCTGAAAACCGGACTCGGACCTATTTTGGACTATAGTAGCCTATACTCTCTGGAAAACCACTTGTGATTTGATTTGGCCTTCTGGAAACCGGATTCGGACCTCAATTGCACTACTCTATCGAAACCCCCTGTGATTTGACGTAACGCTCGTGAATAGTCTGATGCCCAGCGCTTGGCTTTCGAGTGGCGCGTTAGAAGTTTGGAGATTACAATTACGATTACTGCGACAAGAGACAAACGATGTACATTCTCATTTCTGATCTCAGTGACTCCATCGTCATCAAACACATTATCACCATTATCATCCTCGTCATCATCATCATCATCATCATCATCATCATCATCATCATCATCATCATCATCATCATCATCATAATCATCATCATCATCATCATCACCATCATCATCATCATCATCATCAATTAATCATCAACATCATCACCGTCGTCGTCATCATTATCATCATCATTTTCCCTCATACAGGTGTGATCAACTGCGACAAGAGACGAACACATAATCATCAGTCACAACCTATTCATCGGAAACATTGATCTGAGGGACAGCTGAAGGGACAGTTGAATTCGCTGCCAGCCGCATAATCGCCCCCACCACCATACACATTCTCTAATTCAACATTATTTTCACAAAATCGGATCTGGCCTCCATGGATCCGGTAAAGGTAAGCGACAACAGCATCGCTTTAACCCCCGACATCGCTCACCGCACAATCCTCAAGAGTCAAGACCCTTCACCTGGCCTACCTGAACCGAAGGGGACGGCGGTCATCTAGATTTCTAGAAGAACGTTCGAACACCGATCGACAACCACGTCCACCCCTTCCACCGGATCCTCGCGTTCGCAGAACCGACCCTCGAAGGAACGACGTCGAAACATTCGATCAAACATCTCGTATCGAAAATAGCCTATATATATCGAGACATTTAATTAAGACAGCGACTCGCAAACCAAAATCGCAAAGAATCTGAGAATCGCCAGAAGACGCCAACCTAGGCGGACATAAAAATCGACATTGACGTCACAGAAGCAGATTATCATGTCGATTATGACGTCATCCTATTAGCCCCGTGGGAATGGCGTAATTTATAAACGCATAAATCTTATTCGAAACTGCAGGAATAATTACGTATAGTGACGATATAATTAACAACTGATAGGCCTAATAATAAAAATATTTATCCGAGGCAGGAAATATTTCTGTGGGTTCCTCTGCCGGACCTTACGGTCATTACCTTACAATTTTTAGAAAATGTATAGCGTTATGTTAGCAGAGCCGTTTTATCCACTAGGCACAGTAGGCACTGACCCGTTCCGTGTGTGCCTCTGATTTGAGTGGCGCTATGTATATTCTCGATTACAATTACAATGGTGACATCTATAGGACGAATAGCTAGTATAGTGTATAGCTTAAGCCACTGACCCGGTCCGTTATGTTATTACATTGATGAAACATGACTAGATGAGAATCAAACATACGGTATGTTTACAACATTAAAACTCGAGAAAAGTTAACACACTATTGTTCCAATAGACTTGCACACTGATCTGTCTTTCTTTGTTCTAGGAAATTAACTAAAGACATTTAGAATATTTCAAGAAATATATTTGCCTGTTGAGCATCACAGTAGTGATGGTAACATAATGATAATGTTCTGATGATAACATAATTGATAATGTTAATAAAATCCTTCTCAACTTCAAACATTTTGTCACACACTCCACAATCCACATCCTTATGGTCTAAAAAAAATAAACAAGTAATAACATCAGACATTACTCTAGAATAGCTCCAGAAAATCGTTTTAACTGAACTATGATTTGTCCTCTGCTTAGGAAATCTTGCAAGATTTCTGTAGTTGACAACTGTTTTCCATCAACACAGTTCTCAGTCAGCATATGTACTGAGTCTCTTACATAAGGTGCTCGCATGGCATATTTGTGCCATGTTCTGAACAACGAATTCCTAGAATTCACTCTTACATAATTTTTACCAGTATGGGATCTTGCATGGTAACAGAGACATTCACTCTGTGCAATGCCACATCACAGAATTTACACTTCTGTCGCTTTTACCAAGTGTGTTCTTGAGTGCTTTTTCATGCTTTGTCACATAAAGTGTATGTGTATAGTTTTTCTAGGTTGTGGGTTCATGCATGGTGCTTCTGAGGACATGTCTCAGTAAACGAATTTTGACATACACTGCATGTGTATATTTTTTCTCCAGTGTAATTTCTTACATGGCATTCGAGAGCACCAATGTGTGCAAATCGTTTGTCACATAAATAGCACTTATATAGCTATCATTGTTCAGAACATGGCACAAATATGTCAATGAATTTTGACATACACTGCATGTGTATATTTTTTCTCCAGTGTAATTTCTTACATGGCATTCGAGAGCACCAATGTGTGCAAATCATTTGTCACATAAATAGCACTTATATAGCTATCGTTGTTCAGAACATGGCACAAATATGTCAATGAATTTTGACATACACTGCATGTGTATATTTTTTCTCCAGTGTAATTTCTTACATGGCATTCGAGAGCACCAATGTGTGCAAATCGTTTGTCACATAAATAGCACTTATATAGCTATCGTTGTTCAGAACATGGCACAAATATGTCAATGAATTTTGACATACACTGCATGTGTATATTTTTTCTCCAGTGTAATTTCTTACATGGCATTCGAGAGCACCAATGTGTGCAAATCGTTTGTCACATAAATAGCACTTATATAGCATTCTCTTGTGTGGATTCTTCTATTGTGATCTAGGACACTCTTCTGTGCAAATGCTTTGTGACATAAATCGCAAATGTATGTTTTTTCTAAAGTGTGGGTTCTTTCAAGGCATTACAAATGAGTTTTCTCTGCAAATGCTCTGTGACATAAATTGCATTTTTATTGTTTTTCTCCAGTGTGGGTTCCTTCATAGCGTTTCAGATGAGTTTTCTCTGCAAATGCTTTCTGAGCTAAATTAAATTTTTTATGGTTTATCCTCAGTGTGGGTTCTTTTATGGCATTCAAGAGCAGACTTCTGTGCAAATGTTTTGTGACATAAATTGCACATATATGGCTTTTCTCCAGTGTGGGTTCTACTATGGCGTACAAGTTGACTCTTCGCTGCAAATTCTTTGTGACATAAATTGCATATAAATGGTTTTTCTCCAGTGTGGGATTTTCTGTGGTGGTCTAGAACACCCTTGTGTGCAAATGACTTGTGACATAAGTTGCACATGTGTGGTTTTTCTCCAGTGTGGGTTCTTTTATGGCTTTGGAGAGTACTCTTCGCTGCAAATGCTTTGTGACATAAACTGCAGAAATATGGCTTTACTCCAGTGTGGGTTCTTTCATGGTATTCCAGATGACTGTTCTTTTCAAATGCTTTGTGACATAAAATGCACATGTATAGCTTTTCTCCAGTATGGGTTCTTTCATGGTATTTCAGAGAGCTTTTCTGTGCAAATGCTTTATGACATGAATTGCACTTGTAAGGTTTTTCTCTAGTCGGAGTTCTTCTATGGCATTCCAGAGTAGTATTCCATGCAAGTGCTTTGTTACATACATTGCACTTGTATGGCTTTTCTCCAGTGTGGGTTCTTTTATGGTTTTCCAGAGTAGCCTTCACTGCAAATGTTTTGTGACATAAATTACACTTGTAGGGTTTTTCTCCAGTGTGGATTCTTTTATGGTTTTCCAGAGTAGTCTTCACTGCAAATGTTTTGTGACATAAATCACACATGTATGGTTTTTCTCCACTGTGGGTTCTTTTATGGTATTCCAGATGATTCTTCTGTGCAAATTCTTTGTAACATAAATCGCACTTGAATGGTTTTTCTCCAGAGTGAGTTAATGTATGGAGGCCTAGACTACTTCTGTATGCAAATGCTTTGTGACATAAATTGCACTTGAATGGTTTTTCTCCAGTGTGGGTTCTGTTATGGTTATCCAGAGTAGTCTTCCGTGCAAATATTTTGTGACATAAATTGCACATGTATGGTTTTTCTCCAGTGTGGATTCTCTGGTGGATTCTTAGACTGGATTTCCATGTAAACACTTTGTTACAAAGATTACATATGTATGTGTTTGGTTTGCTGTGGCTACTTGCTTGCATCTTGAGATCTTGAACACAGCTCAAATATTGGACTTATTTATACGTTGACTTTATTACTGTTTTTCCAAGTTAATGCAAACCTATCACGAATCAGAAAATGCAACTGTTAAATAATATTACTGAAGGAAGATGGGACGCAATAGGAAAACTAAAGACACAGAATAATGAAACCTTTACTGTGAATCCAAAGTCATGAACTACCAGTGTACAGAGAAGTCACAGAGATGATATTAGAGGATGCATGGTAGTGCAGCAAGGTGCTACTGGAGAGATGACTTTAACACTGGAACACTTCTCTGTTACCATCTGTAAATCAGAGATCACTGAACTGGTATTTTAAAGCTTTCTTATCCTTTGTTAATGTGATTAATGTTTATGCTTCCAAGATATGGTGATAGAATGTATGGAATAGGCAGTCTAAGAACAAAAATTCATGATAGAATAAGAGCATTTTCTTGTGCTTATTTAAAATATGGCAAAGAAAGATCAGGAAGCTGTAACCGCCTGGAGATCTGAATAATTAATTACAATTATTGGAAACATTAATAACCATGATCCTAGCCATAAAACAGCATAAAAAAATATGCTGCATAAGGCAGACAAGGAAAGATCTCTTCTTGCAAATATACGAGAGACACGGGAATTTGATTGGTCACATATTGAAGGGGTAATTCCCTAAGTGAGCTATCACAGAGAAAAGCATGGGGAAAACAGCATGACAGGAAGACCAAGATGGATGCTGCTTGACAGGATGACGGTGGATGGATACAGTAAAGTGAAGGAGGAAGCCCAGCATTGACAGGGAAGGAGCCATTGGACGTTTCAACCTGCCCAGAGGCAGAGAACCTGAAGAACAAGATCCTTGCCAAATCTAACCCTGTTTGGAATCGCAGAGTGCAGTGCCATAGAACAAAAGCACTGCATAGAGTTGTTTCATTGCACCTATGAGTGTTTGCTAAATTGCAAAACAATAAAATATTGCATTTAACTAAAATTTACATATTAGCAACGTCTGTAACTTCGAAAAGTATAGATATCATTTGTAACTTTAAGTCACTGCATTAACAGAGATAAGGTTTTATCTCTTGAAAGGAGCTACAGTGTATTTCTACTCTTTCTGAACGAACTGTAATTAGTCCATATAATTATGCACAGACTGCAAAACAATTACGGAACACAGTGAGATCTTGAAATCAGCATATGATTGCATAGATAACCTGCGTGGTTAACTCGGTTAAGTTTCACTGAATTAAAAAATTCCAAAAGAGTTTCCCTAAATTGCATTCGTCAGTAGCAGTATGCATAACAAATTTTATAAGCACCTATAGACGAGACTGTAAATTGCAATCGTTGGTGAAATAAATTGTAATCTAGAGATTTCTAGTGCCCAAAAAAGAGAAATTACAGGAACCAGCTTTTTACAGGCGCTCAGTCAAATCTTAATAGATAGGCGGGGTCGGGGAGGGGTGAAATCGGTTCCAGGTGAAGATCCAAATTTAGGGGTCAATCTGGTATACAGTCAGGCGACTAAGGTGGGTGGTGTTTAGGGTTGAAACAGCAAGGGAGATAAAGTGAAGAGGAGGAATCGCCCAGATTAGGATTTTTGAAAGAGCAGTGTTTTTAGTTTTGAATGAAAGACTTGTAATAATAACAGTCTTGTTGTCAAGACCTAAAACCTCAAGACCAAGACCAAGACCAAGACCTTGAACCTCAAGACCAAGACCAAGACCAAGACCTTGAACCTCAAGACCAAGACCAAGACCAAGACTTTGAACCTCGAGACCAAGACCAAGACCAAGACCTTGAACCTCAAGACCAAGACCAAGACCCAAAAAATCGCAATCAGGTCAAGACTTTTAAAATTCTCAAATCTGAATATTCGCTATTTTTAATGAAAACATGAGTCTTTTATTTTATTCAAGTAAATTAACTTTAAATGGAAACTGCAGAGAAATCCGAATTTGTATTCAAAGTCCTTCATGCAAACTATTAGGCCTATTCCAAATGCCTTTTGTATTTCATAAAAACCAATTCGCTCAGAATTTTCTGACCAAGACGTGCCTGATGGGCCTCATAAATATTCCGCCATGTGAAAAAATACGTTCTACAGGTCCTGAAGTCTCTGACACACACAAAGAAGCTTTTCAAGCACTGGATGTAAATGTACAGATAGTGAGTCCTTTTGAAATCTTCCCATGGTTTATCATACCGTCTGATACAGAATAACTGTTGCTGCTGCCAATGGGTTTTCCTGACCAACAAGACTTTTATCCATCCATAGATATTGGTCGTATGATGCAAGCAGGCTTGATACAGAATTCTTGAGTTCTGTTACAAAAACTGTTCATATTGACAGCCGGTCTTGGTCTTGGTCTTGCGAGACCAAGACCAAGACTTTGAACCTCAAGACCAAGACCAAGACCAAGACCTTGAACCTCAAGACCAAGACCAAGACCAAGACCTTGAACCTCAAGACCAAGACCAAGACCAAGACTTATAAAAACGAACTCGAGTGCACTCGAGACCAAGACCTTGGTCTCGAGGACAACAAGACTGAATAATAATAATAATATTTGTTTATTAAATTCAAACTGACAAGTACAAAGTAAGATTGCATGATATAGTAGTAACAGATGATAAAAAAGGTTAACAGAAGTCGAATATAACTGTATGGCAGCCTGCAAAATGCCCATCTGTCCTACTGCTGATTTTACAGTCGCCCCCTAGGGAGTGTAGGGAGTGAACAGGCTGAGTCAACCTCTATGGGGCTAGCAGGTATTGTGGAGGGATAGCAAGAGGTTTTGGTGAGTTCGTAGGAAGGATCTCATATTTCTGGTAGTACTGGTGGAAGTTTGTTCCCGAGGGGTGGGACAGCTATAGCCAGTGCTTTTTTTCCAGCCGGAATGGCGTTCCGGCACCTTTTTTTCAGGTACTAAAAATAATTTAATAATAAAAACAATAATTTAATTATTTTAATTTAATTTAAGTGTTTTGAACGGTTTTCAGCGTTTATTGAGACCCCTCCCAACCCCCCAATCTCGTTTTTCTCAGGATTTTAGCCCGCCCATAATTATTCTGTTCCGGAACCTATTTTTCCATTCCAGAACCTTTTTTCCAGAAAAAACACTAGCTATAATAGCTATGGAGCGATTCGCAAATTTTAGTTATGAGGTGACGGAAGGGTGAAGTGTTAAGACAGAAGAGGAGCGGGTTGAGCGCAGTGGTTGGACCGTGAACAGCTGTCGGTGATAGGAAGGCTGGGAGGATTGGAGTGTATAGTAGGTGAGTGATATGACTGTATATTCTATTCGTTCGGGTATTTTAAGCCAGTGGAGGGATCTGAGGACAGAAGTGATGTTGTGGTGTTTGAGGGCTTTAGTCACAGCACGGGCGAGTGCATTCTGAATGGCTTGGAAGCTGTTTATTTGGGCAATGTCTATGTTCAAGAAGAGTGCATTGCAGTAGTCTAATCTTGTGTGGACTATAGATGTAGCGATTGCAGATGCAGTTTTGAGGTCTAGCTTAGGGCGAAGGTCACGGATGTGCATGAAGCAAGAGCGGGAAAGATGGGTGATGGCCGCCTAACTAGGAGGATTGGAGTGATGGGCTGGGAGGATTGGACAAAATATTGATATAATTACATAGGCCTACAATCCATACATACTATACAAATTCCTTAGCTTAGATATACAGCGAAATATGATTACCAGCAAATAAAGCATGAGGCGAAATTAATGTATCAGAAAGTAGCATAATAACGAAAAAAGAAGTTACGTATCGTTTTCTTTATTAAATTAATAACACGTTCCAACCGTTTCACAAAATTTCATTCCAAACGGCAAAATACTAATCGTCATCGTAAACTTCAAACTTATATAGCGCTAGTTTAACGCCAAGCGCAGGACACCAGCTATCCACGAGCGTTGCGTCAAATCAGCGGGGTTTCCAGAGGGTAGTCAAAGGATCGATGTCCGAGTAGGCCTCAGTAGGGTCACAGTATAGATAATTATCTATGCTATGGTATGGTCCTAATCAAAAGAGGAGGTAGCACAGACAGCTGTGCTGTTAATGACGCAAGGCGGGTGTCGTTTAGGTGGCTCAGTGGTAAGTTCGGCGCCTTCAAGGCGCCGAACTTACCACTGAGCCACCTTGTGACCGGAGGGTTGCAGGTTCGAATCCCACTCTAGCCGCTGCGTACGGACCTTGGGCAAGTCCTTCACTCGCAATTGCTCGTGGCGCTTCGGCGTGAAAATTCAGGCACAGTATTAAATGCTGTAGGCCTAGTCGGGAGCGCCTCGAGTAGTAGTTGACTTCGAGAGGCGCTATAGAAATATCCGGAATAAAATATCCGGAATAAAACTAAAATGTTTAACTAAAAAAAATCAGCAATACACAACTATTTTCCGCAATGAACATTGAACACTGTCAACAACTCAACGCGAAACTTATTGATTAACACTGCATGGCTTTAGCATCAACGGCTTGTGCTTTCAACTTCATACACTGACTACTTACAGTAAGCCTGTAGCTGTAGGCCCATTCTAGAATAACTAGTACACATTGCATAGTTTGAAGGTGAAATTGTCATTGACGCTCTGCATTATTAAACTAGTTTCCAACTAAAAATATTAGTTTAACTAAAGTTGGCAACTGATTTTGGAAATTAGTTAACTAAACTAAAAAAGTAGTTAAACGTTTTCCAACCACAGTATAAATAATTATTTTTAGTTTAACTATAAAAAAAATGGTTTATTGCCCATCACTGTATTTGGCAAAATAAAAACAATTTATATTGACGATACATTTACCTTCCACGGAGGAGGACAACTGGTGTTTGTATAGCGCTACAAAATTTATATCCCTATTCTTAGCTGCGGAGCATCTGTCATGACAACAGGATGTGCCGATTTTCTATGTAATCTAACATGATTTCTAGTTATGAATTAAAAATTATGTTAACTGCATATAGGTAAAATGCAATTATGGCTGATTAAGACTAGGTAACAGTATTCTTTATATGAGGCATATCAATCCTGAACTAACTTGGTATGGGCTACCGTTACCCATACCACTAACTTTTTAGCACCTCGGATTGACCTCCCCGGATTCTGACCTGACACCGGAATGGACAAAACAACATGACTTGATTTGATATAGCTCCGGTGAAAAGCTGGTCTTCCTGACGCGGCTTTTTGTGTGGCGCTGAGAAATTTCGAAGATTTACATTTACGTTGTCCCTTGTCTCCAGAATTACGGCAACTGACTGATTTATAGCTTAACTCTCGGTTCATAGTCATACTCATTTAGCCACATCCAAACCCCTTCCACTCCAAACTAAAATACCACGTTTACACACAAACACAGACAAATCTTTGCCTCTGCTTGACCAGGTCTTATCCGGAATCATCGTTTCCTCAACTTAATTCCTTAAAAGGTTGTTCCATGTCTTCTCCGCTTCTTTCGCGGTTTTTGACCAGATTTACCATGGAATTTGTTATGGACCTTGATTTTTTTAGCGTGCTTCGGCCATTGTTGGTGCTGTTAAAGTGACGCTATAAAGTTCCTCACATTCAAATAGATTAGGCTATGCTTGTACCAACCACTGTGTCAAACATAGCAGAGACATTTCTCTTTTCCTTCTCTTTAGCCCTTGACCTGATTTCCAGAATCCAAAGTTTCTGGAAACATGGACAGTGCCTTCACAGCTCTTGTCAGTAACCAGTTCTTCATTGACGTAATTTTGGGGGTACGAGAGATACCCATACCCCCACTTTTTGGACTGAATGGCATCGCACCCCCATTTTTCATATCCATGGGCAAGAAACCCACTATGCCTATTGTTATTTTCTCTGAGGAGGCTGTCATTTGAGCCCTAAAGACTTTAAACAATTACCAGGCATCAACATTATTGTGATCACCTCATCCTCATCATTTTCATTGTTTTTATTATTATTATTATTATTATTATTATTATTATTATTATTATTATTATTATTATTATTATTAGGCATGGCACATATATGGCGCTGTTTTATTTAACAGTCGCAAAGGTGATATGCTGGGAAATTTGGTACTCCGCACTTTCAATACTAAAGTTATGCCCCTACAGTTCTTTATGGTGGCAAGTTGGTGTGAACTCGTCCACATGGAGTACCATCAGCAGACTGAAACCTGCAACTGTCAAAAGTACCTTAGCTTGCGGGTTCGGACGTGGTTCAGCAGTTCGCTTTTGGTCCTCGCCAGCTTGTTTATTTGTTCGGTGGTCATCCTTGTTGTCCAGGGAATTCTTAGCAACTTTCTGACGCACTTGTTCTCGAATGCTTGGATGCGTTTCTCTTCTTCTTTCTTTAACGTTGCTTGTGTATACAGGCTATATCCATTTCCTTTGCTTTTTAATGTGTCCATAGCTTTCTTTCTTTGAACCACCCACAGTGGTGAACTCTACATATGGCAAAATTGTATTTTCTTGCAGCTTATTGTTTTGGATTCGATGAAGCTAAACATATTTCAAGATGGCGAATTCAAACAGCATGGGGGATGATGTGGGCTGCAAGACGTTGCTGAAGCAAATCGTATTGACGAGGACAGTCAGCGGGGGTGACGTTGAACTAAACGTCATCACACATAGCCAAAAACTGTGTCAGGAGTTTGTAATCAAATCTCCAAAGTTCAGCGTTCGACGGTGGTTGATGTGGACTGTTGTACTCTACACAATAGGATGTTATTTACAGCTGCAGGTTCAGGTAAGCTCCTTTCTATTACCGACCGTAATGCATTCTGTGTTTTAATATCCATACAATGTAGACTCGTTTGCACGCTTCCAGTTTACGTGCTATTGCGCTTCACGCTAATGGGTGTTCTGTCCCCCAAAGCTATTAACGTAACACACCAGCTGGTTGGTGTGCCATAGAGGAACTGCAGTGTAGCGCAAAGCATTGACGTTCTCGGCTTTGTTCTGTTATATGTGCAGCCTGATTTACACGCTGTATCATAAGGCTTGTCATCAACGACTTTGTGTTAATGAGTCCAATCTGTGTTTAATTTCGCTTGCCTGAGTAACGGTTGATTCATTTGAAGGATACGTTAAACAACACTGCATTGCAAGACTGGCACAACATGAAGTCTGTCTTGGTGGACTGACCTAGATATTGACCTTATTACGACCTGGTTTTAGTGTGCCATCTATTGATATCTTGTGCATCAGATTGAAGCAGCTAATTAACAGAATCATTTCAGAATCATTTGAGGTCAATGAAACATCTGCAGATTATTCTCTAGCTGGTATTAATAATGGTTGCTGCTCTCAGGGTTAGCTTGTGGTGACCAGTTTTTCTTGATATACCTTCATATGCCTGTGGGGTCTGTGTTATGTATTTAGTCATGAAATTCTGGACATTTGTTTTCTGTTTATAATTTTTTAGAATTTAAAACTGATGATCTACGTAGTCGCTGTTTTATTTATTATGCTGCTGATGAAGTTACATTTCAAGGTGAAAAAGGGTCAGTGTTTTAAATTTACTAATTTAAAATTAAAATCTTTTTCAAGCATCAGTGTGCTGTTACATGTCGAATACATTCTAGCCATGGAAGTTAAGTACTGGAGGCATGTTTACTGTCTGTGTACTTGGCAGATTGTATGTTATGGTTCAGGACTGGGCTGAACGCGGATCTTGCTTGGACTGCTTCTCATACGTAGCCTGTATTTCAGTCTTTGGAGGTCTCGTCTAAGATGACTAGTCAGTGGCACTTCCATCCCTACCTCGCTGGAAAAGAACAACTTTCTATTGTTTATAGAAAATGTGTGCAGAATTCCTAGCTAACACAATGCACAGATCCAAAGGAGGCCATTTCAGGTGGATGGCCCAACCACGAAAAACATGCGACGCTGCTTTGTTGAGGTGCATGCAAAGGAACAACCAGTTCACCTCAAGCAGAGGAACGAAGATTTCTCCACCAGCCCATCCCGAAATTGGGCAGGATTGAATGGGGATATAGTAGTTTCCAGATTAGATGAGATTAGATAAGAACACATTATACTGATTAGTACTCTAAATAAAAGTCTTCTGAGGCACTTATAACTTATGTTAATTTATGTTTATTTATGTCACATTATGGAATATTCTGTAATTTAGAGTCACTTCTTGTGATTACTTCCATCGGAGTGCAGCTGACAACGACGTTTGCATCCGGGCGCACGATATCTA
The DNA here is from genome assembly GCA_963556255.1 of Allolobophora icterica. Taxonomy (NCBI): domain Eukaryota; kingdom Metazoa; phylum Annelida; class Clitellata; order Crassiclitellata; family Lumbricidae; genus Allolobophora; species Allolobophora icterica. The sequence continues at coordinate 62,736,148 of OY744608.1, forward strand.
TGTTCTACGACATGGCACACATCAGTGACATCGTCATAAACGAGGCTGTCACAATGGTAGTTGTCTTTATCATGGCTTTATTTTATAGGTTGGCTTTCTTCGCTGATTGGGTATTGTGGGTATGTTTGGGTTTTCCAAAGAGACATTCATTGTATAGAGATCCCAAGCAAATCAGACACTGTCACTGTACGATCAATGCACTCATATTTGTAGTTGAGTTCTGTAGATGGTACAAGTGGAGCAGAAACATGTTTCTGCCATGATGGAGATTTAAACCTCAAGCTATGGATTGACAGTCCAGCATATTATTGCAATTCCCACAACTGAGTGTTGTGCATCAATAGGATGGTATATGCTTGAAAGTGAGGGTTGTGGTGAGGAGAGAGGGATAGATTGATATTGTATTGTATTGTATTATATTGTATATGGGCATTTATAAAGCGCCTCTTGCGGTATAGACCATTCAGAGGCGCTATATAAATAATGACATGATGTTCTTGTTCTTCATGACAACGCATAAACAAACTGCCAAAAGTAGAATCACAAGCCCTATTCTGGGCAACATTCTCCATTTCTTAGCACTGTCGATTAGAGAGTGCTGTGAAATTGTTTGATTTGTGTTGACTCTGTACAGCAATCTCTAGCAATTCAGAATTGCTTATTGCTTAATGCAACTGAATGGTACAGTGACAGCTAAAAGTTTTTGGATTCATTGACCTCTTTTTAATTTTGTATTTGATGTTTTGCAGCATCGGGTCATCTACTATTTGGCCATACTGTTGAATCAGTGTCCATCAGCTAAGGACACGATAACGCGTCTCGTCCCACTATATACTGTGAGTCTCAGTCAGTTTTCATGATCCTTTGGTCTGTTGCATTTTTACATTTAGTATATGAGCCTGCATTAGGTGCTGTTAATTATTAGGTGGGACAAAATAGCCTATTGGTTAGAGCACTCACCTTGTAGGACAGAGTACAGGTTTGAGCCTCCCCTGAGACGTTTACTGTGTAGCTACCTTGAGCAAGCCCTTTATTTGTAATTGCTCAATGCCATCAATGTCATTAAACAGCGATAGTTAATAATTACGTAATAATAATAAAATAATTATTAATTTAAGTGCATTCTGTCAAAACTGCAGAAGCAGCTTGCGCTTTACGATGATGTAGAAAATTGTCTTCTTTTAGCATGAATTACTGGTACAAATTGGAACGGTTGGAATGAAGTGGCCCTATGCTGCCAAGAGAGGTGTTGCGTGATGTACATACCTGCCAAAATTTAAGCATTGTGAAGAAAGGTGTCATTTCAGAGCGCAGCTGTTGAAGGCTCAGTAGGTGTAACTTTAGAGACATGTAAACAAGTGACCTAGTGACCACAGTGCACTGCAAAACTGGTTCTGTGGTTCTGCTGGAACAATCTCCCGCTGCATTTACACACTGTTGCCTTTGACTCTCTGTCCAGCACACATTCGCTAACTGTCTTAAAACGCCCTTGTGTAGATCTGTTAGGATAGTCTAAAGCACTTTTATGAGGTACTTAAAATGTGTTATATTACTTATCTTGATACCTACATACATACGTACATACAAACACGTACTTACATAGTACATACGTATGTATGTATGCTAATCAGGGCTGTAGTCGAGCGTATACGCGGGTATACAGCGTATACTTACCTCTAGAGAAATTTGAGAGCGTATACTCATGGCTGTAGACGAGGGTATACGCGGGTATACAGCGTATACTTACCTCTGGGAACGAAAATTTTTCAAAAAAGAGAGGTTTTTAAAGGTTTTCAGGGCGAATGACTAAAAAAAAAAAAAGGTCATCAACTTTTTCAGAGACAAAATCGTAAAAAGTATGAAAATTTTCTGAGAATTGGTGAAAAGTCAGAAATTTTTCTTTAAAAAAGGTCTTCAAATTTTTTTGACGCCGCTGGTCACCGGGTAGCGTATACTCACCTCAAATTTTACCACTACAGCCCTGATGCTAATTAGTAAGGACAGTATATACATTCGTACATACATACATTACATATGTAAATACTTATATACACACGTACATACATGTATGTGGTCCCTGTAGGTTTAAGTCACAGGTTTCAAATGCAGTGCTGTTATATTTTTATCTGATTTTTCTTAATTTTTTGTTTCAGCATTCCTGGCCCGGTCTGAAGTGTCTGCTGCATATACGAAGGGAAATCGTGCAAATTCTGAAGTCAAGCAAGCAACACAATGGCCCAACTGCATCGTCAGCTAAAAGTTAATTAAGTAAAGGAAGTAAGCTAATTAATAAGGACAGTGTTTTCTTTGACCTGCAAGCAGTCATAATTTGTTGATACTTTGACGAACGCTCGTGTGCTCTCGTTGACAGCTTTTTTATGGGTTGACATTTTATGTTTTATGTTGCATTTGTTTTAAAGTGTTTTGTACTTGACTTCTCAGAGGTTGTTAGCAACTGCAGCATGCACTTAATTTGACGTGTGTCAGTTGCCCTCTTGAACAAATATTTAGCTCCTTTTCAAGAACCGGGTGTGCTAAACAACAGAACGAAACCTTTTTTTGGTTCACCAGCAAATTCCACCACATACCGTAGTAAACTAGTATGCAAAAACTTGGATGTGCTGATGTTGATATGGCAATCCAAGCAGCTAATAGTCCCGCTGAATACAGGATTGCCTCAATTTTAAGATGAACTTTTGCAGGCAGGTTTTAATTAAGATTGCCTTAACTTGATGCTGCAACCATTAGATTGCAAACGTATATTTGGCATTTATATTACGTTGCATTGATACCTTGGTTCTGCTGTAACGCTGGATACTGGAATTTATCGGTGTCATGTGAGTTGTCAGGTCTGGAGCATTTATGATGAGCTCTTTTTGAAGAGGCACTATATAAATGTGCATTTTGGATTGTGATTGTGACGGGCCTTGTTTCGTTGAGACTCTAACAGTTCTCGTGTCGACTTAGTGTCATTTGAACTGGTTAAGTTTCTCAACAATCAAACCCGAATGTACACCTTCCACAATGCAGTATTATTGTAATTTGATTGCTCTTACAGATGAACTTCCTTATAATTCTGACTTTGAGAACCAAGTCGTAACAGAGTTACACTGTAATGGGGCACTGTAGCCAGTTGGTTAGAGGGCTTAGATGGTAACACAGACGGCATGGATTCAAGTGTCCACCAAGAAAATTAATGTGTAGGGACCTCATGCGGTATCCGATTAGTTAGTGCATTCGCTGTTCACTTACAGTTGCTCAGCATCATCGATGTTCTGTTATATGGCATTGTGTGCACCTTTATGAGCTGTAGATGGGGCAATATCAAATACATAATATCTACTTGTAGTTGCATGGTAAAGCTGTGTTCTGAGTTAAATTTAAAGATGCTTGTTTCAGAATTTGTTACAGTGACCAGTGTTATAACGAGCTTTTGGTCATGTTGAGTTGTTGAACTTTTTTCACTGGTTTCCTAAATGCACTTTCAGCAAAAAGAGCCGTCTGATGTATTCCATCGTAGAACGCTGGGGCTGGTGCTCATCTCTTTCTCTTAGGCCCCTGATAGAGGCCAAGGACAATCTCAAAGTCCTGATCTGGGAGCCAGTGCTTCATAGTGAGACATGCGCATGGCTGCAGAAGTTGTCGGCACAAACAACCAGCCAAGGGTGGTTAAATGGAGTCTGCTCTGTTGGTTTCTGAGACATAGTATCCGATTGGTTAGTGCGCTGGCTTTGTGACACAGAGTACGGATTCGAGCCTCCTCTTCTGATATGGTTACTGTGTAGGGACACTGACACTCACAATTGCTCCATGCCATCGGTCAATACTTGGTCATTAGGTAATGGCATTGATAATTCATAATTCTAATCTTTCAGCAATGGACATCACCAGGCCCTTCTTATGCCGAGGCTAAGAAAATGAAGTCTTGAACACTTCATATCCATGGCTGCCTCAGCTTTTCTGCTTCTTCTATGCACATGAACACATACTTGTTGCTGTTGTTCTGCTTTGCCTTAGACTAAAGAGCCTTTAGAACCACCAACATACCTACTTGACTCTGTAACACACTTTTGAAATTACAGTTGAACTGTGCTAACTAGTCTCTGTCTTTACCTTGGTGTGTTCAGTGTGAGGCGCTATATTAATGTGCAGTGTACGTTACAGCGTATTATTACATTATATTATATGCATTATGCATGCACTAAAAGAACCATTACATTACCTCACCGTGTGGTATTTGCTGGTAGGTTAGTAAGAAGACTGTGTGCTTGATGTTAATTTGTGCCATTTTCAGGCTGAATTGGTATTGTTTTAGTAAATGAACTTTTAGGGAATAGGTTTCTGGCAAAAGTGTTTAGGTTTATGCGATTGTGAGTAGCTTTTGCAATCTGATTTGGTGATATTAAATTATATCTGTCATGGACTCGTTTTGTGTTTTTGTCAGGACATTTAGAGTTTAGGCAAATAAATTGTAACCTCGTGTAGTGATTTTAAATTATCTGTCATGAACTTGCTTTTGTGTTTTTTTATCTTTGGCATTGGGCAAGGGCTTGGGTTAGGGAATTGAAGTTTTTAAGCTGATTTAGTGATATTAATTATCTTCTATGAACATGCTGTATTTAGGTTCAGGCATATAAATTGTAATATTGCCTGGTGGTATTAAATTACTTGTGTGGACTTAATATGTGTTGTTTGCCCAAGTATCATATTCAGAAAAACACCAACATGTTGCCATCCTCAGCATAGGAATCTATTGCTTTACCTTTAACCGTGAACATGAGCTCACTGCTGGTGACTCTGAAGTCTTGTCCCTTAAAATTGTTTAGGTTTGCAGAGGCTAGTTTTATAATCCGATGCACAGGATTTGGTGACGAAAATTATGTAATGTTTTTAAAAGTGTAATAAAATTCTGCTTCTTACTTATAAAACCAAAAAGGAATTATTAACCGTAAAACAATTGTTTGGAATTTCTTTTTACAGAACTATATTACATATTTAATTTTTAATATTTGTTGAACATTAATGTAGTGCCACTTCAAGGAAAAACTAATCAGTGGTGCTCGAATAAATACTGCTCCGGTGGTGATTGCTACTATAGTGCTGATTATATCTTTCTTGTTTCCGTGTTCGTGCAACCTGCAATTTGAGCTTCTAATTGTAATTGTAATTGTAATAGAGAATTTATATAGTGCCACTCATATTCAGAGGCGCTCCCGACCCAGGTCAGTGTCTTCATTGACAAAGATAAATGTTTTCAGGCGCTTGCGGAAGTGGACAGGAGAGTTTAATAATCTAATAATCTACCTTTTTGTTCCCTTACCTGACTATTTCGCCATCTTGTGGTGTCCATTGTGGACTGTCTGGACTCTCTGGAGCACTTCTAAGAAGTGTTCTCGTAGAGGCCTTCATAAATTTACGCTTGCGATGACGATTTATCATTACTCTCTTACTTATTTACTAAGGCCTCCTGTACAGATAGATCTGGTTTTATCACAGATATTAAATTATTGACTCTGTTTTTTTTTGCTTATTTAAAATAAACTCCAATCCATTATAAACAAGATGACTAGGCAGGGGTACCTGCCGGAGGGTGGGCCAACGCTTGACCAACTCTGTAGGAAAGCGGATGTCGGCCTTTTCACGGGGGTCTTAAAAAACCCTGGTCATGTACTCCACAAATTGCTCCCACCCAAGAAACCTCAAAATTATGTTCTCCGACCTCGGTCTCACGATAGAGTGCTTACTCCTCTGGACAATAACATGAGGAAAAATTTCATTGGAAGAATGCTATATTCATATTGATTGTGATAGGCCTACTGCTGTTTTTTAAACTGTTGCATTATGTATTGTATTATTTTATGCATGTACACTGGAGTGCTAATCTCTTGCAACCGGTTAATAAAGAAAATACTTACTTACTTACTGAGCGCCGTTCTTAAAAATGTAAGTAGGTCACGGGATTACTTTACGAGAGCGCCTTGATACATTCGTGGTGCTGCGGCTGGTTGTGATTGGTTGCCGGAGCTAACGACGCCGCGATGTTGTCGTTAGTGCTATAGCAGTTGCCGAAAACTTGCTCAAACGAGGATTTCAACGTGTTAGTATTTCACAAAAAGTTACCGTTTTATCTGTCGCGGCATTTCAGTTCTATTCACTACTGGATTACATTTCCGGAAATCTTCAGTTTGCAGTTTGGAGTTGAAGTTACATGTGTTGCTGAAGGAGATGCCACCCGGGACCGTTGAGGCTCGTGCCAGGTGTCCACTGTACTGACCGTGACTACTGACTGTGACTATTGACCACTCCGTGCATAGGCTCTGACTTCTTGATCAGAGCCGGATAGCTTTCCAGGCCTTGAACAATGTCTCAGGCGATGAATGTTATGCAGTCGCCGCTCGTTGTATGGGTGAGTAATAGTATGTTTGAAGTCTAAGCGCGCAAACGCTTGCTGTTAAGTATGTGCAAGCTTTATATAGCGCTTTAAAAACCAACTGGAATGTATCTGCGCGTTCTGCTGCACGGAACCAAGAGTCAAGGACCATTAAGTGCAGGCGAAATCAGAGCAAAAGTACATGGAACGTAACAAGCAACGAGTCAGTGTAGGGTTCTAAGCTACGAATTAAATAGGAGTTAAGCTGAGTTTGTGACAGTTGAAGAATTTACAGGAAGCTATTAGAAAGATGTTTAATGTTTGGTTGCAGAGTTTTCCTCACGACATGGCAGATAAAGAACTTTGAAAAATTGTAGGGAAGACGTTGACGAATTTATGTGAAACGGGAAGACAAGAATCCCAATGACTTTTGTGTGCGAAAATTTCCTGAAAAGAGTTGGTTGTCTATAGTGAGGGACTTTATGACCTGCATTATATAGCAGTTTATAATCAACAGGCTAATAAACTTAGCCCGTGAACATTTTACACACGCACAGTAAACTGCTTGTCAGATCGGAATTTCAACTATTTATTGCACGTGTCTGCAATTTTCCATATATCACATACCAACTGTTTCAAATTCTTGTTTTTATCATGCACAGATCAAATACGATAATTATATGTACATGCTAGATGTTAAGTCTGAGCTCTTCATTTCAATACTTTCAATAGAAACTCTCAACTGTATACTCTGGGATGAAGTGGTGTAGCAGTATGTTCTGTGCCTTGTAACCGGAGCATCACAGGTTTGAATCTGCCTCAAGCCACTGCGTAGCGACCTTGGACAAGTTGCTCACCTACAATTGAGCAGCGCTCATAAGTAGGCTGGTGCCCTGCACGTGGTCTTCGAGTGGCACTTTAGCCGTTAGGAGATTACGATTACTCTCAACGACAACAAACAGCTTGGGATTTCCATGTGCTTCTTCGGTGCTCCTTCAGAATTGGCAATAATGATTCCAGCAGCACATCATACATGTGCAAGCTGCAATTCCTGAGGAAGATGGTTCCAACTAGGCAAGACTTCCCCGCATGCGTTGTAGCCTTGCGCATGCAGGCGACAACCAAGAGGAGGAGAGTGGACCGACCAGGAAGCGAAGAGGCCATTGTACAGAAGGTCTTGAGGTGAAGGAGCTACTCCGAACCACTTATCATAGCTGTTGAAATGTTGCATTGTTTGCCTTTTAGCTGAAAGTTCATTGGACGGTAATGCTAATAGAAACCTGTAAATATTGCCATGAACAATCATGCTTACATTTGTACAAACAAACAAACACACACACATACCCACACACAGAGGAATTCGTGCAGGTTGAAGCATTTGGCTTGCATTAATTAAAGGTTACTTACTTATTTATACTGCACAGGCTGTCTGTATGTCTTTGTCTATCTGTCCATCTGTCTCTGTCTGTCTGCCTGTGTATGTCTGTCTGTCTGTCTTTCTCTGTCTGTCTGTCCCTCTGTCTCTCTCTGTTTGTCTGTCTGTCTGACAGGTCTATTTGACTCTCGGTAAGTCAGTTGGGTTGCTCACCTGTATGTCTGTCTGTTTGCCTTTTTATCTGTTTGCATTTCTGTCTGTTTGTCTGTCTGTTTGCCTGCATATGTCTGGTTGTCTGCCTGTCTGTCAGTATACATGCCTTACTGCATTGCAGTCTGTTTCAGTGTGTTTCTCTGTGTCTGTCAGTCTGCTTGTCTGTTTGATTGCCTGTTGGTGTGTCTGTGTATGCTTAATCTGACTGTCACATCCTTGTCTGTGCGTAGATCCAGACGTTCAGCCTGGAGACAGTCACCTACCAGGATCTGATCGAAGGCATCTTTCTCAACGAAGTCCTGAAACAGATGTAAGCCATGTTGATGTTTATCTGCAGATTCAATTAGCTGTTTATTTGGAAATTTGGCAGGCTAAATAGTCCGGGTACACCATGCTCTAGGGGTTAACTTGCTGGGCTGTAAGTTCAGAGGTCTGTGATTCAAATCTCCGCTGGTCAGAGCAGAAAGGTCTTTCACGATTTTCTGTTCCGCTAGCATCCTGTGGTGAAACTGGTAGTAAAATGAGTACATCGACTGTACACTGTTGTAATTTAGAACTACATTGCCGCTATCTAACTCACAAGGCTTCAACCGATAGCATACCAGAATCAAGCCATGATCAGATGAGATTAGATTGGGTTATCTCTAAGTACTAAGTACACGAATTTGTGAGTACGACTTGATGATCTGTAGTTGTCTTTAGGTCTGTTTGCCTCTATATGTCTGTTTGTCTCAGTCTGCCTGCCTGTGTATCTCTGTAGTTATGTGTCAGTCTGGTTGCTTTTCTATCTACAGCTTCTGAGATTTGCTGCCATTTTTTTATCTGACAGGTTATTCAACTGTAAACATATTTGTCTTTAAATTGATTTCCACTTTAAATTTGATTCAGCTTCATAATATATGTATGTAACTTTAGATGTAATTCTTCAACGTCAGATTTATTTAACTGAAGGTGTAATTGATATTTATTTTAGCTTTAAATGTGATGTAATTCAGCATTAAATTTAGTTTAACTTCCAAGGGTGTTTTGTTGATGCTGTCAGGGTTGCTGTCTGCCTGCCTTTCTGTCTGTATGTCTTTCTGTCTGTACGTCTTTCTGCCTGTCTGTATGTCTGCCTTTCTGTCTGTCTGACCCTGTCCAGGTCACAGGGTAACAGTAATTGATAATGCACAGATCAAAGATTGCCTCCCCCCAACACTAAAGCAATCAAATTCAGATCCATAACAGTCTACCACATCCTGATGCAGGAATTAGCGTGATTTATATATGTATGCATATACTTACGTATGTGTTTATGTATGCTTGCATTTGTTATGTGTGTATGTATATGTGTGTATATGTATGTGTGTATGTATGCATGTGTGTGTGTGTGTTTATGTATGTACATGTATGTGTATGTATGCCTAGATTTATATCTGTATGTTTTTATGTATTTATATGTTTATGTATGTATGTATATATGTATGCATGCATTTGCTACTATGTATGTTTGTTTCTGGACATTTATATATTACAGCCATCCTATGGTAATCAAACAGACCTAAATTGGTCTCATTATTTATAATAGTCAATTTATGTATTTTTATGTGTTTGCCACAGTCTGTTTTCTTATAGCTCAACACATGTGCCTGTGTTTTACTGGTATTGATTATTTTTTACCCATTTGAACCTCATGACCCTCTTCATTACAGTTCAGATTGTACTATGGTATGATTTCAAACATCATCATCGTCATCTTGATGCCAGCGAATTGGTGATGAAAATGTAAATGTACACGTGTTTCTATGGCGACTGTATGGCCTGTACCCTGTTCATTTTTCAGTGAATTGATCGGGTGAGGGTCTTCACCACCACTGCCCCTTTTGAATGGGTGCCACGCCATTTAAGGTCTGCATGTAAGGACCATGCTGGAGTGATAGTATGACCTCTACCTGCTCATTTTTCAATGAATTGATTGGGTGAGATCCTTCACCACCGCTGCACATTTGAATGGGTGCCACACCATGTAGAGCCTCGTGTATGGCTTGGGACATCCATTTAGAAATGAATGGCCTTTGCCGAGGAGACCATAATTATTTTGATCTCCCCACCTAAACCCTAAGACTTTCAGTTTCAGTCATATTTCCAGGTCCATGTCTTGCTGCATTAATTCGTTAATTAGTTAATTAATTAATTTATTAATTAATGTGTGTTTGTATCATAGTCATTGGAGTCTCTTTGTCTTTCCTCCAAGTCTTGCACTCCGGCAGGCTTGTTTCATTTAACGATGCATACTTTAAATTGTACTAGTGAATTTGTTTTAGTTTTAAAAGGTATCCTGTTGTTGAATTTCTGAATTCCTGTATGCATATATGTATGTGTGTGTTTCTCTTTGTATTGCTGTGTTTGCTTGTGTGACTATCCCTGCCAGTTTGGAATTCATGAGTGTACTCAGGATCCTTGTTTGTAACACTAGACCACAATGATATGTAATATCTGAAATCGGCAGATACTATTATGGCCAGGACACCCAAGAGACGAGTTGTCTGTCGAGCAGAGCACAGGCCATGTGGCTTGCCAGAAGACACTCGACTGATTACTAGGAATGACCTAATTGTAATTATGGCACACCAAAACCAATCCGTCAATATCCAGAAGACAGAGTTGAAAGAGGTAAGTTTTAAGTTGAGAACGAAATGACACAAGCGACTGAGCAGAACGCACAGACACAGGGAGAGAGTTCCAAAATCTGGGTCCAACAATGGAAAAGCTCAAAAGATTTCAGTTCAAACTGGTGATATATAAACGTGCAATTACGATTGCCAGACAATTTGTGAATGTTGTGGGGTAGTATCTGGTTTTGGAAGCCATTGCTTTTCCTTGTTTAGAGGCGTGGTCCTGATTATGGTGTCATATTATCCAAGGGAGTTTGTTATTCATTATTGTTAGATGTGGGGATTATTTGACTGCCATGTAAGGGGGTGGGGTAAACCAAATGGGAAGTTAACTGGCTGGCCCGTTGCTAATGACCTGGCAGGAGTGGAGGGTAAACAGAGGGCTAGAGTAGTGTTCACAGACAGACAGACAGACTGTATGAGAGACGGACATATGGACAGACAGAGAAGAAAGAAAGAAGACATGGACAGACAAACAGAGTAAGAGACAGACAGAAACAAGAGACAAAGACAGACAGACAGACAGGCTCGCAAAGGCAAACAGATAAACAGACAGATAAGAAAGGACCCGGAAAGCAGTAAGCTGACAGACATACAGACAAAGCATAGACAAAGGGGTAAAGAGAATGTCTAAGGGGTAATGCAGAACACATCCGTAACGGAAGTCAAACCCTGGATGGTTTTTTATCTCTTGCCTTTCGGCTCCGAAACACTTCATGTAGACTGGATATGGCAAAACCACCCTTCTTGTTTTACCCCAAACAACGGCTTTTGCAGCGTTGCCCTGCCTAGGTTGTAAGCTTGGAGCTGTTTCTGACAGTGATTTAATCAATGCGAGCATGGTTAAATACACTGATGTTCAAACAAGATGCCCTGATAATAATAATAATAATAGTAATAATAATAATAATAATAATAATAATGAATATAATAATTTAATTTATAATAATTAAATATTTAATTTATAACAATTTAATTTATAATAATAATAATAATAATAATAATTTATAACAATTTAATTTATAATAATAATAATAATACGTTTAAAAAATAATTATGATGCTAGTATTAATAATAACATAACATAACGTTTATTGGTCCAATTCTGTAATACAGAGCTTGATCAATACAGAGCTTGATCAAGAGAACATGAAAATTAAACAGTCAATCTAATGAACAAATTTAGTATGACAATAAGCAAAATAATCAACTAAAGAAATTTTAAGCAGGCGTGAGTTGTTATGTTACCTTAGCAGTGGAAAAGAAGTGAGTTATTAATAAACATGTGAAAAATAGTTACACGCTGTGGAACACAATGGGAACCCAGAAGGGACATGGTCCCGCTAAGCAGGGTCCCCTATTCTTTCCATTATTAATAATAATAATAATATTAGCAATGATAATGATGTCTCAGGTTACCTCGTCCAATGTCTTTCCATCAGGATCCAACTCCACAATGCGACTGTCTCTAGAAGCACTTTTCCGGATGGTCTTGGAAACATTGCCTGGTTTTCCAGATTAAAATTTGTTCTCACTGATGTTATTTTTCATTCCCAAGGGACCATTCTTAACTGGGAAAAATTAGTAATAATTATAGCAAGTGTGTTGTATATTAATTGTGTAGTAAAACATGAATAGGTAATTATAATCAATGAAGATCAGAAGATGTATTTAGTTGGATCTGTTGTCTATTGTAGTGATTCCAGGTTATCGTTTGATGGTCTCAAGAACAATGTGGAGGATGTGAGGGACAAGATGGCCAACTGGGAGCTGCTGCTGAAGAACATCCGGGTCTTTTATCAGGTAGCCTCCTTCTGCCTCCGGTTGCTATAGGAACCTAATCAGGACAACCTGTCAGTGTCTGAAATGTGTGCAAGTGCAGCTATGAATCAGAGGCAATCGCTGACCTGGTTTCCAGGTCACTTGATGAGAGATGAGAGATGAGGATGAGAGGAGGTAATTAAAGGAACATGATGATGATGATGATGATGATGATGATGATGATGATGATGATGATGATTATGATGATGATGATGATGATGATGATGATGATAACAATGATGATGATGATAACAATGATGATGATGATAGCAGCAGTGGGGTGATGAAGAAGAAGAAGATGATGATGATTACAGTGGCAGTGGTGATGATACATCTTATGACTATGCTGCTGATGATAACGACGACAATGGTGGTGATGATGCAGTGCACTGCAATTGAAATCAGTGCCCTTAAAAGGTTCAGAAGTTCACATTGATGAGGATAATGAAGTGAGCTGAAGATGCTCATGAGTGTGGATGAATGCAGTTTTGGTGGCGATGGTGGTGCTGATGATGGCAGTGATGCTTCAAATGGTTCAAAAGGTCTTGATTAATGGCTTCAGTATACTTTATTCACCACCATTTTGACTGTTCCTACTGAAACAAATTCAATGCAGATCGTGTTGGAATGGCAACGATTAGGATGATTATTTTGATCTGGCAGTCTACACGCCTTCAATTTGTCAAAAATGACTGAAATTTTTTGCATAAGTATCATTTTGTCCTAATTCGTGCCACAGGTCAATTATTGTGATTTGGGCAATTTGTGGAGTGGGTCTTGTGATGTCTGTTTTTGGGTCATCGATGTTTGGGGTGAGTGTGGCTGAGTGTTAGGGTTGCAAGTGGGGCAGGGAGTGTCGCTGTCCTGATTAAGACTGTTTCAGTGAGCTTTGCTTCTCATTCCCTGTAAGTTGAGCAGACATTTCTAGTTTTCTGCCATGGGGGTTATTTGAACCCCTAACCTCTAGGTTGACAGTACAGCGCAATGACTATAAGGTAATCAACCTATAAGGTTATGTGGTGCTATATTTGACAAAAATGGCTTCATAGTGGGAGTTGTTTAACTTTAGCCTACAATTGTTCGTGTAAGCAATCTGGGTTTGCTTACATGAATGAAATCTTAATCTCAAGATTTCTACAGCCCTGGCCTCAAAAAGTGAAGTCATGGGAACCAGCTTATTCACAGGCGCTTTGTCAAAACAAAATTGATAGACGGGTAATTTTATTATTATTATTTATTATTATATTTATTATTAATAATATTATTATTTATTATTATAATTATTATTTATTATTATTTTTTATTATTATCGTTATTGTGCATTTATTAAGTGCTACTATCTAATGACCCGGCATCAGTCGAAAGCTCTGTATTTGGAGTCCAACTTTGTGGTTGATGTTTGAAAGCCTATAAAATGCCCAGATTTTCTAAGTAGACTTATATGCAGGTCCTAGACTCCCCTCCCGTTCCAAGGTAAAACCTCTAGGGGTCGACTTACAGACGAGTATATAGGGTAATAATACTTAAGAGTCAGTGACTCGTGAGCAGAGCTGAACCAGATCTTTAATACTGGAAATCAATATCCCGTGAGAACGTCAGAACCGGCAAATGATGGCTGAGGAAAGCAATGCTGGCCATGCATGAACAACAGTGCTACTACATTGAGGAAATGGTCTGCAGAAAAGCCGAGGCCACTGAACGATTGGAAATTCATGGTCAAAATTGTAACTGCGTTAATAAATAATTTACCGATATGAGAATGATTAATGATACGGGATCGGAGATGTAATTGCTTTGCAAAAATGCCAAGGCAAATGATTTCTTGGATTTGTTATGAGGAATTAACCCTTTCCATGAGACAAATGGGTTGCAGATGAAAAATCATCCTGCAGCGTGTAATGGTGAGGAAACTCAATTTCTTTGGGCAGATTTGGATGGATTGAACCAGGATTGTCAAACACGACATGTATGGAATAATAAATGACACAGGGATCAAAGTTAGAGAATGTCTGGGTGGCTTGAGGGCTTGGTGGAAGACAAGTAGGCCCAGGGGAGAAATACAGCATTTTTTTATTACACATTTATTAAGTGCCACTGTCTTATGACCGAGCGTCAATCGATTGTGCTGAGCAGTTGTGAGTGAAGGACTTGCTCAAGGTCCCTTCACAGTAACCATCTCAGAGGAGGAGACTCGAACCCATACACTTGGCATTACAAGGGAAGCATTATAACTGTATCTCACGAAATGTATGCCCGACACCAACGAGTGGTAGTCTATGAACTTAAAAGTCTTCAAGTAAAACGTAATGAGGATTTCTGAAATAGTATCTGCTGATTTCGAAATACAGAAGAGGAAATGGCTTTGTTAAAACACCGATGCCTATGCACAACTGTAGATATGGGTGTCGGCTAGGGCATAACCGGATAGACATTTTCCACCGAGTACCGGATCCGAGTATTTGGATGTACTATTTACCAGATCCGGGCACGAACCGAGTACCATTTGTTCCATATGTATGTGAATCTTTAACAATTTCATGTAATAAAAAATTATCGAAATAAATTTACTTGTAGTAACTGACTAATACATTTTGAATTCTAGAAATAATTAATCAATTAAATGGATTTGACTTTCGTTGTGCACTTATTTGTGTTAAGGCTGAACATTTATATACGAAAGTTTATTGAATAAGTTTAAAATTTTTATTTGCAGCTATTTGTGTGTACAGTATTTGCCTGGGCGAATACTTCAAAATAGTGCCGAAAAACGTGATTATCGGCCGAGGCAAACGTCCGAGGCGATTTCCGGTTATACCCTGGTGTCAGCTTTAGCCAATTTAGTTAATAATTTGCCAGAATTAGGAATTTTACCATATAAACTAAGAGAAAATTCCAAGGTCAACAAACTACTGAAAGTACAAGTGAAAATGATAAGCAACTAATTCTCAATTTCACAAATGAAAGCGGACAAGTTACTGTTTTGATAGATTTGCAACTGGTCACCTATTTCCCTATTTGTTTACAGTTTGGCCAATCCGGCTATTTTAACTAATTATGAATTTATATGGGGCTGCTTCAGGAATGGTGCTAATTGTTATTAAGAAGAGATATTTCATCAGTAGATAAAACAATGTCTTACTTAACTACAATTCATTGAAAAATGAGCAGGGTGGAGGCCATACAGTTGCTATAGAAAACATGTATATTTACATTTTACATTAACTATGCTTCACGAACAAGCTGAGACCAATGCATTGTCTTGACTTTGATCTCCAGTGATTCTAGAATGCAATATTTGACATCCCTTACCAACAATAAGTTGCCTTGCCGTGAACAGCATTGGTCTAACGTGACTTGTGCCTGCAATTGTTGAGGCAAACATGACAGTTTGCAATGGTGGCTAATCCGCCATGGAATTCAATTAACTCTGATCGATACAGACATTGCCTGACAGCTTAAGCCGATCAGTCTTCTTGTGTGGCCGTGGGTGCATTGTTTGTGTTCAGAACAAGAGAATTCTTGCATTCAGCTATAAAGAATGCCATCAGTGTTCTTCTAACAGAGAGATGCCACAATTTCTGTTAAAACTTGCACAAATTTCCATTTCGTAATTGTAAACTCCAAATTTCTAAGGTGCCATTCTATAGCTAAGCGCAACATCTATTTATGAGTGCTGAAGTACTTCTATAATGCTATTTTGAAATTTATTTGCTGGTAGCACCGATATTAAATATGTATGTATGTACAACATCTTACTTACTACAATTACAATTACATACATTATTTACATAGTTACATGTGTCTGCTTGTGAACATACATGTGCATACGTAACGCACATACATACATAAATACTTCCATGCATACATATTTATTATTATTAATAATAATATTTATTTTTTGTCATGAGTTACATATGATCCCTCGGGATTTAACAAATCCGGAGAAAAATAAAATTTCTGGTTGGTTAAACCTTGTCAAGTTTCAGCAGGGATTATTATTTTATTATTATTATTTAATTATTATTATTATTCTATTTTTTTACCCAAGGTATAAATGATCCCTCAGGATTTGGAAAAAATTATTATTATTATTACTACTATTTGTAATGTGCTTACATACATACCTGCATACATATTTATTATTTTTATCGTTATTATTCCCCTAGGCTCTAGAGTAATATTAAAACTCTGGATTGGCTAAACCTTGTCAAGTTTTGGCAGGGATGGTCATTATTATTATTACTACTAGTACTATTGTTGTCATCATCATCATTATTATCATCATCATCATCATCATTATTATTTACCAGTGATTTGTAACATGCACAATTAAAAAACAGTCTAAAGGATGAGTGCTGACCTCATAATACTCAACTTGAAAGATGCTGCTGCTGATGATGATGATTGTGGTGGTGGTGGTGGTGGTGGTGGTAGTGAAGTGCATAATTATTTGGTCATAACATTCTCGATTTCAAGGAATTCAGT
The DNA here is from genome assembly GCA_963556255.1 of Allolobophora icterica. Classification (NCBI taxonomy): domain Eukaryota; kingdom Metazoa; phylum Annelida; class Clitellata; order Crassiclitellata; family Lumbricidae; genus Allolobophora; species Allolobophora icterica. The sequence goes on from OY744608.1 coordinate 62,753,066, forward strand.
AGAGTCAGAGTGATGGAATATATATATACGATTTGCCCTACATACAATACATGCCTATACAAACACCCCATTGGGGTAAAGACGGTAGTTTCCTGGTGACGTCAACGACCCATAGCCGCTGAGTGGGTTTGATAAGGGCATTCAGACTCTTCTAAGAAAGCCTCAGCTGGTCCCGCTAGACGCCGGCCTGGACCCCACCCCCTCGGCTCAGCTGCTGGGTCATATCCTGCCAGCTGCTGGTGATGATGATGCTGGAGCTGAGGCTAGCCATCTGTTGGAAGATGGGGTTAATAGGATGTTGGTCAGTTGCGGCTGCTTGGCTTCTTCACAGTCTGTAGATAAGATGCTGGCTTAGAAAACCTTTGTCCATTTCGAGATATTTACTTACACCTACAGATGCACAACACTTAGCATTACTGTCAATATTGTGCACACACACACACACACACACACACACACACACACACACACACACACACACACACACACACACACACACACACACACACACACACACACACACACACACACACACACACACACACACACACACACACACACACACACACACATATAGAAACGGACGAAGGGATGGCAAACAGCCTGACAGACTGACCCATGCACAAGCTGACATATAGAGATACAGACAGATAGGCAGGCAGGCAAACAGGTGGGGAGGGATGTGATTTAGGAGAGGACTGGAGGGAGGGATGTGATGTCTGTTGGTCAGATGGACAGTCAGACACATGTAGGCAGACGGACAGAGATACTGATAGACAAAAGGAGGCATATAGCCTATGTGCAGATAATTTAATTACTCCTAAACAGATACATACTTACTAACGGACGGAAGGACAGACAGACTGACATAGGTAGGAGACAGACGCACATATACAGACAGGCAGGTGCAGGCAGACAGACACATGTGCAGACAGACACAGACATACAGACTCAGGCAGACAGATAGACACAGGCAGACAGACATACATCCAGATGCAGACAGACAGAGACAGACAGACAGTGGGGGAGATTAGGGGAAGTCGTGGTGATGCACAATGCACATCAGGTATCTGCATGTTAGCCTAGTTACATAGGTTAGCTCTCTCATTAGCAACCTGTCCAGGCTGTAACATTTCTGCCCTAACACTTCTTATTATGAAATTCAGACCAAATGGATGAACCTAATTATTGCAATAGTTACTTCCAAAGTCGTCCAAAGTGCAGTCTTAATTGGCTAAGATGCAGTTTCTGATGGGTCTGAGTGTGTGAGTTTTATTGTTGAAATTAGATGCAATTATGAGGCTACACATGCTCAGTTTGTTTACATTTAATGCTGTTCTTGACCTTGCTTGGTACATTGGGTATAATAATAATGATGCCAATATACTGGCGGTGGACGGTTTTTAGTCCAATTTTAGTCAGCTTTAGTCCAGTTTTTAGTCAGTTTTAGTCCTATTGTAGTGCGTTTTAGTCCATTTTTAGTCTGTTTAGTTCATTTCTTGGAATTGAACTGTAGATATTGGGGATGGTGGGGTAGGAATGCCTAACGCTGTACTATGTGAAAATAACAGATGCTAAGATGACCAGGATGCTCATGGATGTAACTGATGTCTGGTAATAAATCGCACTCACTGTGGCCTACAGCTAGAGACATCAGTATGAACCTTTCCAAGATGTTTAGACAGAATTGCTTGACTGACAGTAGGCACCTGTTCTTGAGGCCTCAGACCAGACATTTATGTTTATGTGGGTGGATGAATGAATGGATGGGTGGGTAGAGTGTATGGCTGTATGTATGTTTGTCTGTATGTATGTGCATGTGTGTGTAGATATGTTTGTGTATGTGGGTGGGTGGAGTATGTATGTGTACATTGTATGTAGATATATTCGTGTGTATGTATGTATGTATCATAATGTATGTATGTATGCAATTGGATATTTATGTCCAACTAGTGATCTGTCTGCTGTTACACAGGTAGACTGGTGCATGTCTAATTTAAATTGTTTTGCCTGTGTTTCAGGATGTTATGGCCTGCTACATTGTCATGAAGCCTCCGAACATCTTCACGATTTGTTCACATCCGGAATCAGGTCAGCCATCACTGTCCCTGGCTTTGTTTGACTGTCCCTGTCTTTGTCTGTGTTTGTAGATGCGTCTAACAAAAGAAAATTGTTTGTTGACATTTTTTCCCACCAATGATGAGTCATTATCGGGGTGTTATTGCATCACTGCGATGGCCTTTGCCCTTTCCAGGGCTGCTGCTGCTTTAAGAGGAAGAGCAGTCCCTTATTCTAGCTTGAGAGGTAGCAGCCATGGCTATGAAGTGTTAGCAACTTCATTGTCTTATCTCAGGCATATGAGGGCGGTGCCCGGTCCTCTCCTTTGCCATCTGAGCTTTCCACCGACATTGTGCAGTGAGTGTACTCATTATAGCTGAGTTGGCTTGCGCATATGAAGTAGAAATCTGGAAACAAATTCTGGGGTGACGGGATTTGAACCCCTACTTCTCAATTGACAGTCCAACACCCTAACCACTAGACTATAGTGCACCCCACCCCGCTTTAAGGCTGGACGTTTGATAGTAATAGTGATAATGATAATAATTATGAAAATGATAATTATTATTCTTAATGATTGTAATAATTGGCTAAATATGGTATTCGTTTAACTGAATATAAGTTTCGTTACATTCATTATCACTGAAGCTAATCAACAGTGTGTATTAAAATGAGGACAAGCATTTAGTTAACGAAGGCAACTGACTGTTGGTCAAGGATTTGCACAAAGGAAACAAAAAGTATTAACAGTAATTATTGTTTTGTTAGTAATTTGCTGAGCTAGCACGCATTGAGTTTCCTGTTGTGTTTTGGCCTCAGAGGATGCAGGGCCATCTTTTGGATATGAGGGAGATTGATTGCAAAGCATGTGGGACAATTTTCATATTAGGTGAATTAAAGGAAAGGAAAAGTCATGCCCATGACTGGCCATGGTTGTTTCCTACATGAGAATTTTCAGTGAAAACTGAAATTCGCTCTGTTGTCTAGAAGCAAAAGAAGAAGAGTAGTCCCTTCAGCTAGACTTAAGGCAGCCATGGGTATCCAATGTTAGCGACTTCATTTTCTTATCCTTAGCGTAGGAGGCAGGTGGCCGGTCCTCTCGATTACTGTCTGATCTTCCTAACAACAGTGTACAGTCAGTGTACTCATTATAGCTGAGTTGGCTAGGGGTGCAGGTGGAGCAGAAACCTCGAAGTAAATTTCTGCCGTGGTGGGGATTTGAACCCCTGTCAGTGTTGACAGTCCAACACTCATTTCTTCTGGCAGTTGACATTGTGATGCACCCTAGAAGCCACTCACCACTAACAATGCTATGCAAGTATTTCTACAGGTACATTTAAAAATACCAGTGTATGGCATTTGATCATCACCTGATAGTGTGGTTGATACTGGAGTGCCATTGTTTGATGCCTTGGGCGTTAAGCACTAGCGCCATAGAAGTTATTGATTAATAACAATAGTTTTTGCTCCTATTGTAGATTCGGCTCTGCAGGAAATCCTCAAAGCTCTTCACCTGTTGCTGGGTTGTGCCATTCACTGCGATGCAAAGGAGGAACTCGTCGAGAGAATGACACACCTTCCGGAAAACGTCCAGCTCTCCATAATGGGCTACATCCAACAGGTTGGTTGCAAGGCATTTAAACCCTTGTATAAAGGTAACAGGCAAAGGTAAAGCAAAGGTAAAGCAAAGGTAAAGCACCTGTTTACCTGTCTGTGTAGAAGCTCGTCAGAAGGACAAAGGTGAAAGGTAACAGAGTAACTGTTTACGCGACTCCGGGAAAACTTCTCCAAAGCACAAAAGGTAACCTGTCTGTTTGCTTGCCTCTGTGGAAGCTCTCAGAAGCAGGTTCTGAGGTCAAAGGTCATTGGTATCGTCAGTGTCAGGCATAGTAGCCAAGTGGTTGGGGCGTTCAACCTTGTAACAGAGTACAGGTTTGACTCCTACTCAAGACGAGATGGTGCTGTGAAAGGACCATGAGCAAGTCCTTCACTCAAAATTACTCAACACCTTGGGTTCAGATATGCTGACCTTGAGCATGTAATATATGCAATATAATTATAACAATAATTATAATAATAATAATAGCCATCCCAGAATATTCCTATCTAGTGATGTGAGCGTGAAATATTTCATTTGAAATATTTCATTTCTGACAGGTTTTTTTGAAATATTTCAATGACCAAAAAAAACAACATATCCCAAAATCTGAAACTGTTAAATCCTAAGTCAAACAGTGGTACATTCCCAACGGACACCAATGAAAGTGATGATATGGACATAATGGACTCCTTGCCAGCTGCATCTGATTCTGCTGTGAGTGCGAGTGCTTCCTGCTCATCCTCATCTCAAGCACTTCAGATATCTACATCACCGCCACTGCCACAGTTAGAGCATCAGTCAGACGATGATGATGATGACAGCCATGCTGACAAAGATGATAACAATGATGATGATAATGATAATGACAAAGACGGTGACAATGTCGATGATGAAGGCCATGAAAACTATGATGACAGTGACGATGCCAGTGATGATGATGACAGTGACACTGACAGTTATGATGATAGAGACAATGATGATGTTGACGAAGGCAACAAAGATGATGACATGGACGATGATGAATAACAATGAGGAAATCTTGTAACTGACAGATTTTAGCAGTATAATTACTATTAATGATGGTTTACTCTGTCTGACTGATAGTACTATTTATGTTTGTGTTCTAAGTTGTATTCTTAGAACTTTTTGTAAAATTTTGTTCGCCGGATTATTATTGAGTCTAGTTGACATAGTATTTGTGATTTATAATTTGTCTTGTAAAGTCACTAAAGTGTTTCGAATTCTATACGATTGACTGTGTCCTAGGCTAGCCTCCTAGGCTAGCTGCTAGCAGAATTTAGCTAAAATCACATTTATTTCATTTATGACAAAACAAGTGATTAATAATAAATGTTAAGCATAACAATGAACAATAACATCTACTTTATTAGATCAAACTGTAATTTGTGACATTTGGTGAATAAAATATGTTTTTCAACATATAATGTAACTCTCATAAAAGTCATTCTTAAAAACAGGTAATTAGAAATAAATTGAGTATCTCGAGGATGGTCATCACTAACACAATAATGCATATAATATGTAATATGAGAGAAATAAATAAACTGTTATTATGGTTGTAATTAGTTGTAAAATGTAAAAAAAAACTAATTTCAAATGTTTCAAAGAAAACTGAAATATTTCAAATAAAACTGAAATATTTCATTGAAATATTTCAACGCCAAAAAAAACATGTTTTTTTACATCTCTATTCCTATCCCTAATTTTTGAAATCCTGATGGATTACATGTACCTCGGGTAAAAATAATAATAATAATAATAACTCCTAACATAATTTTTTGATCCTGCAGGGATTATTTCTACCTCGTATACAAAATAATAATAATGGTAACAATATTAATAGGAAATAATACAGGTACACGGCAGTCCAACGGGAGAGCACCTTTCTTAACCTCTCGACACATGTTGGGTGTCATATATCAACCCCATAAGGATGGGGAGGGGCTGCATGGGTATCAAGTTACAACTGTATTACCCGTTTGTGCAATATACATCCGTTTTATAATGTCAACTACTGCATTTCCTTTCAAATGCTAGCCAGACTCAGTTGTGTGATTTAACTACACTTGTCAGCTAGCTTGATTTCAACAAAACCCAGCTGTGTGGAACAGCATTTTCACTTCCATTCTAGAAACAGACAGTCTCCACAGTTTTAAAACACTTAGAATAAGAAGAAGAGCAGTCCGTTAAGCTAGCCCTGAGGCAGCCTTCTGTAGGAAGTAATAACTAGCGACTGCATTTTCTTAGCCTCGGCAGATGAGGGCAGGTGGCCAGTCCTTGCCGTATCATCTTCCCACCGACAATGTACGGTCAGTGTACTCATTATAGCTGAGCTGGCTAGAGGGTGCAGGTGGAACAGAAATCTCTAACCAAATCTGTGCCGTGGCGTGATTTGAACCCCGACATCTCGATTGACAGTCCAGCATGCTAACCACTACACAATCGAGCCCCGCCCCCCCCCCCCCCCGTTAAAAAATCCTTTGCTTGGAGGTGTTCGTTGAGATAATGAGGCAGATATTGAAACATACAACCCACTGAAGGACACTGAGTTATGTGTAATATCAGAATGGCATGTCGAGACACAAGTGCATTTTAATCGTCAGTTAATGGCTATTGAGAATTCAGCCAGAAATAAATCAGGACAGAAATCGGACTGAAGTGACCAATGGACGGCTGGCCTTTGGCCTGCCACTCGAGCAATGCTCGGCTGAGTTATTAGACGGAGTGAGTCAGTCCTGCTTAAGAAGAGGACTGAGTTAGGAGGGGGTTGGATGATGGGGGTCTGGTTGGTTGGTGGTGGTCACGGGCATGACGTGCCGAGAATGCCACAATGGTAATTGGGGCATTTTGTATGCTGCAGAGCCTCGTCACAGCGCCTACGCGAAGTGGTGGGTATGTGGTTAAAGTGGTGGTGGTGACAGTGTTGTGTAAGTGATGGTAGTGAAAGGGGTGAATGTGGTGAAAGTGTTATAGCGAAAGTGATGGTGGTGAATATGGTGGTGAAGGTGATGGTGGTGAATATGGTGGTGAAAGTGATGGTGATGAAAGTGATGGTGGTGAATGTGTTGGTGGTAGTGGCAAAGTTGGCAGCCTCTGGAACTCTGCGGTGGGTCTTGGAGTTGCCTGCATGGTATGAGCTGAGTCACATCTCCATTAACCTCTTGACCTCGTGATCCTTTCCTCCTTCACCCCAGGTCAATAATTCTGTTTAGATTTAGGAAGATACTGTAACAACTTCCTCCAGAGATTGAGGCTGCGTTCTTGTGGCTTGTTTTGTAATCCGAAGAATCTCTCTAGATTAGGAAGCTCTGTTTGAATAAAATGTTAGAGCCGTGCTTGAGCAGGTACAACCTAGATTAGAATGCAGAAATCTGGGTGTGACGTGAGCAAGCTGACCGTGAGAAGTACTACAGTTGCATAAAACTAGTTGTATAAAACCAGTTGTACAAAACCAGTTATATAACCCAAGTTGTACAAAACCAGTTGTATGAAACCAGTTGTATAAAGTCAAAGTTTGTCATTCATTTGGGTGTTTTGGCATATGAATTTTGCCAATTTTCACCATGATGAGCTTTATGTGGACTATTTGACATTATGAAATGTGAAGCAGAGCTCTTCACCCTGTTCTGTCACCATCTCATGACCTGATTTTCAGAAGAGTTTACGCCCTCTTCTGGAAAAGGAAGATCCCAGTGAAACGGTCAGAAGACTGTTCTGTTTTTAGGCGAGGCCTCTTCTCAGTATATCTGATCTAATCAAACGATTTTTGGAGCACTGATCTCATCTAGTGAAAACTGAAGAAAAACTTGTATGCTGGCAAAGCTTGGTCGACATTCCATGGGTGTCCAAAATCCTAAATGGTAGATACAAAAAAAATGAAAACTACATAATGATAATTTAAAAAAAATTAAATGATAATAATGGTAATAATAAAATAATGATGGTAATGATAATGGTAGTAATGGTAGATCCAACAAATTGGTAGTTCAAAAAGCTGTAAAATACACAATGGTAATACTAATAAAATAAAATGGTAGGAATAATAATAATATAATAATAATAATAATAGTAGTAGTAGTAGTAGTAGTAGTAGTAGTAGTAGTAGTAGTAGTAGTAGTAGTAGTAGTAGTAGTAGTAGTAGTAGTAGTAGTAGTAGTAGTAGTAGTAGTAGTAGTAGTAGTAGTAGTAGTAGTAGTAGTAGTAGTAGTAGTAGTAGTAGTAGTAGTAGTAGTAGTAGTAGTAGTAGTAGTAGTAGTAGTAGTAGTAAAATACATAATGTTAATACTAATAGTACATGTAGTAATAGTAGATCCAAAAAACTGGTGGATAAAAAAATGGTATATCCAAAAAAACCGGCCATAAACTGCTTTAGTTCTGTCTTTCTTTGTTGACTGGTCTCCACTGAGTCACAGGACTCCAAGAGACTCCACGAGCACAGTGCCTGTGTTGACTAATGCTTTATCCAAAGTCTCCCCCCCACCCTCCACCCTGTGTGTGATGGTTTAAGAGGGCTGGAGATTAACAGGTTCTGAGATTAACGAGTTTATCCAGTGACCAATTTGTGATTTGCATGAAGGGACCTGTTGCCTGGCGGGTTGCCTCTTTCATCCTGGCCGCAATGTCTTTCTTGTCGTATTGGCTTTCTCGGTCCATTTGTTTCGTGGTAGTTCGACAAACTTTGGTTAATCTGGTTGCAGGCATTTTTTTCGTGTACCTGTTGATTTAAGGTGAGGTAAGATTGATCGCTTGCATCAGCTTGCCACCAGTAGATGCTTATCTGGGTGTGTGAAACTCTGTAAGGGTTCCTTAAGTAAATAAGTAAGTAAGTAAATGATCTTTCATTAGCACCAGGCAAACGCTCATAGTCTCATACTTTACAACAACAATGTTAGAACAATGCATACAGAACTTTGCGAACAATGAAACACACACACACTAATATTGATTAGTAGAACACAAAAAACCAAGCAGTATTATAAACAGTTTTAGAATGTCTGATTTATGTACAGTTACTTACTTACTTGTTAGTACAAGATAAACAATACAACTGTATTTGATACTGCCCTCCTTCCAAAGTTCAGAAGTGCACACATGACCATACGACAGAACATCCATGGCACTGAGCAGTTATGAGTAAAAGACTTGACCTAGGTCCTTACTCTGTGACTGCCAGAGTTGAGGATCGAACCCGTGCGCTACATGCCAAGCACTCTAACCAATCGTCTACTGTGCCTCATAGGTTAAATGCGATCAGCATAATCGCATGTGTGTCAAATATACAGCAAGTGAGTAGGTAGAAATTCTATACGGGCAAGTCAAGATTAACAGTTACTCATGGTTGGGTTGGCCTTGGGGTTAACTTAAGGCACTGCTCTTCTTCAGAGTCTTCTTCTGTGGCCAGCCCTGGTAACCTGGGAAGTTTTATGGTCTAGAGTTAGTGGCCTGAGGGTTGTGGTGGTCAAGAAGAAACTGACCCTACATGTGCTGGCCAGATGTTCTGGTGACCTGGACATAGTTGATGATGTTTAGTAAACTGTTACATTTAAATTGGCGACATTAGCGACTCTAATGTATACCATTTCAACCAAATGGTTGAGTTCGGGTTACGAACTTTGGGGTAATTTGTTTCTTTTCTGCAGGGACTTAGTAGGCTGTCCAGGGTACAAAACCTTTAAAGCTGTTTATGGGGTCGATACTAGGAATGGACGTATAGAGTAGGGGTGTGCAGATTAGGGATAGATTACGAGAGGTTACGGTCCTGTTCAGACACAGTTGTTTCAGTTGAGTGTTTATTTTACCATTCAGTTCAATGTAGACTCTCTTCACCACTGTGTGTCTGGTCTGATTTGTGATGATCTGGCTATTCTATCATCTCTGTTTGCCTGTCTGTCTGTCTGTCTCTGTCTGTCTTGCACACACACACACACACACACACACACACACACACAACACACACACACACACAGTTTGCTTGTCTCTTGGTGTTTATCAGTGTGCTGTACCAATCCTTTGATCTCTAAATTTATTTCAGAGATCTAATTCTCAGGCTAGCGTGGTGGTTCGTGCAGGGGGACCTTAAGTGGCGTGGCACCCATTCAAACAGGCAGAGGTGGTTAAGGATCTCACTCCATTAATTCATTAATAAACGAACAGGGTCGCACCATACAGTCCTGTAGAAAACCTTGTATGTGTAAGGATATCCAACAGGATTTTCAACATGTTTCTTCAACTGTTGAAGATCAATTAAATGTCCTCATTTTGTAATATGTAATTATTATGTGAATTTACACAGGAAAGTAGTCATTAGTAACTGTATTCTATAGACACTTCTGACATCTTGTTTTTCCAGATAACCAACGTCTCATCGACCGTGATCGCTTATAGGTTGCCGTCAGAAGAGTTGGATGAGGCATCTCTGCAGTTGTACAATAACTTGAAAAGTCTTCTACGGCAGAGGGATGAGTATCTTCAGGTGGTTATCAGGTTTTGCTTTGAATTATGAATAGTCTAGTGATTAACTTGCTGAACTGTCGACCCAGTGTGTTCAGGATTCAAATCCTCTCCAGAACATAATGTTATTTAAAGATTTCTCTGAAATTTTACAGTAATGCCACAGGTATCAATCAATTGCATGATTGCTTACTTACATTACATATGTACATGACATTAAATTACATTTAATTTGTAATTCTAATTAACGACCATTTCTAGATCGTAACAACTGTGAACTACGGCTAGGATACTTTACACATTCAGTTGCCAATTTCTAAGATAATGCACACGTGTCACGTGTATCATGGTATTCCAGTTAAAGGAACTCTGGTGTCCAGAAAATGGCATCCCAAGATAAATACAAATAACTGAAGGATACTTTTGTAAAACTGTTACAAATTTGAATCACCCTTAAGGAGTCTAGAGCAGAGTTTCCCAAACTGTGGGTGCGTGACCCAAAAGTGGGTCGCGAAGCTTTGGCATGTGGGTCGCCAAATTGTTTCGAGAAGCATTTATTTTTCTGCAGCAACAACATTTGGCTATGATTGGGCTATAACTAGCTGGATTGCAATAAATTGTGAATTGTTTTTACCTAGGTTTCCTTTTAGTGCTTTAAATTTCTAAGCGCTGTACGTAAATCCGCATATTTCGATACCAATTTATGAAGCAAATTTTAGTACACAATGCTTAATTTTATACAGTGGGTTCCAAGACTGCCAAGATATTCACAAGTGGGTCGCGACTCAGAAAAGTTTGGGAACCACTGGTCTAGAGCATTTACAGTGTGGGCTTATTAATGCGAGGTCATCTGGGTCACGAACTTTGGCAGTTCAGGAGATTCGGACATTGAATATACATATCTATCCACGTGCATGCACACACTTGGGTACATACACATACATACACACACACATACATGCTTATTTGCATACACACATACAGCCGTGCATACACACACATACAAACAGGCAGACACATACTTGTATGTATGCATGGGTTGGTTTTATGGTTGCAGGAAACCCGGGCATTGAACCTGATGTTGAACGAAGTTGAGATGGATTCGTCACTGATGCATTCGATTGCAAACATTGACAATGGACTTCCTCCGGAGCTGATAAACAGATTTACACCAGGTGGCTCCACCAGCAGCACGTCCAACAAGAACCATCTCATGGTCGAAGTAGCCGAGTGCAAAGCCAAGATGCGGAAGCTACGACAGGAACTGTTAGTAACAGTTGTCAAAAATCAGTTCAGTCATTCATTCATTCTTTATAGCACCTCTCAGAGGCACTCCAGCCCAATACCGGTGGAAAAGAGCAGCTTTCAAGGGTTTATAGAAAATGCCTGCAGAATCCTTAGCTAAGACAATGCACAGATCCAAAAAGATAAATTGTTCCAAGTATATATATTCATGTTTATTGACAAGCTTGCTGACAAACCACAGTAAGTAACATTGAACTATATGACAGTACAGTTATCAAGATCTTATAGAGCGCACATCTTGGCAGCCTGTTAGGTGCCCACTCGTTACAGCTGCTGTCCCTAGGGAGTGGAAGCCGAGTCGATCTATAGGAAGCTTACGGTTATCAAACCACGTCTTTCAAGATCTTATGTTCTTCAAACAAGGGTGTTACCATTCATCTACCCCCCCCCCCCCACCCCCACCCCCCAAGTAGATGGCACAATCGTCGATAAATTGTGATGCTGCATTGTTAAGGAGTTTCAACAGAAGTGTGTAAACAAGTGTTAGTTTGCTTTACCTCTGAGGAGTCTCCGTGGAGGTATGTAAATGAGGTTTACCATTACCTTTGTTTCAGAGAAGATCGTACGGATACCGTTTCAGAACTCGAGGATGAAGTGGATAGTTTGAAACAAACCGTACAAAAGTTAAAAAACGAAGTAAGCCGAGCCACTAGTAAATGTTTTCATTGACTCAAGTTTGATGTTTGTATTTATTGGGTGATCAAAGTAGTAGGATGTGCTATGTCCCAATGCAGCTTGGTAGGCTATTTATTTCCCTGAATGATTTATTTATTAAGGACATTTATATAGCGCCACACAAGGAAACTAACTCAAGGCAGAGTGTTGGCTCTGACTTATGAATTTTTATGATGCAATAAATAGTTATGATGCCTTATGAATATTTATGACATAATAAATATTTATAAATATTTATGATCTAAGGAATATGTGTAAATATTCATTGTCTGATATATGAATATTCGTGATCTAACGAATATTTACGAGGTGCAGGCATTTTCTTATTGGTGTTTAAATTCATGCTCATATTCAAGGTTGTTAGTGAATTTGCACATTGCTCAGTTTTATTTACCAGTAGCTTATACATGTTCAAGCAAAACATGTTGGTATAGTTATAGGCCTATGTTTATAGGCCTAAATGGTTAATAATCATTAGCATCCAAGGTGAAAGCATTTAATTTTATACACATAGGCCCTATGTGATAGTAGTTTGTGTCATACTCAGTTTTAATACATGTTTAGCATATGCAGATCCAAACTGATAAGACTTGGTAACAATGTGAATAATTTATTGTCCATCTGATTAACATTGAGTTCATTAGTATTCATGACTTCAGTGTTTATTGCATATTCGTTTTATTGTTCGTGATATTCATTGTGATTAATGTTGAGGATGTTGATCGTTATCATGGTATGTTGATTGACATTCCGGATACATGTTCTTTTTATCTCACCCGATGTATATAGGCTGTGATGGAAAATTAGTCTGGTTTTGCTGTGTTTTTTTTCAAGTCCACATCCTGATTGGTGTTTATGATATTCAATATACTGAGTAATGCCCATGATATATTGATTGTATATGTTATTGTAATTGCAAATATATATAGCACCACTACAAGCGACTCATTAGAGGCTGTCCATATTGATTAATGTATTCATGATGTTACATGTTACTGGACTAGTTGTAAAGTCCGTGATGGAGATTTATTATTAATTTAGTAACTTATTAGTTATTAATTAGTAACTAATTTCTGATGAATGAGTTACAGATTAGTAACTTCTATAGTGCCGATGTATGATACATCAACCGATTTGAATCTATTTGTCATTGTGTGCATGGGGTTGTTAAACATTTTTTATCCGTTATACATTTGTTTATATGAGACATTGCTTTGTACACTGGAAGCCCCTTGTATTATTATAATGAGGTCATGCTCTGAGATGATGAGAAGACAAAGAGCAGTTCCTAAGGCAGTCATGGGTTGGAAGTGTTAGTGACTTCATTTTCTTAGCCTCCGCATATGAGGGCGGGTGGCCAGTCCTCTCCCTTGCCATCTGAGCTTCCCACCGGTCCGACAGGTATTGTCAAGCTGAGCTGGCTAGGGATGCAGGTGGAGCAGAAATCTCTAAGCAAATTTTCCCCTTGCAGGGATTTGAACCAACAACTTCTCGGTTAACAGTCCAGCACGCTGACCACTAGATTGTCATACTCCTCTTGGTTCTGTTAAAGCTGAATTATTTGGGATCTATCAGAAATCGTGTTGTAATGATGCATGTTGTCGCTCCACACTCTTGGTGTAGCTTGGCCCAGAGTCTTCAAACATGATGCCATCTGTCAGCTATGGATGGGAATCCATTGGTTGGCTTCACGTATGTTTGTTGGTGCACCTTTGGTGACTCTTCTAGTTTCTTGTGCATTGTTTCGCTCTCTAAATGACATTTATGTCTTAATGGCATTTAACATCATTTAGATTGATGCAGACAGCGCTGTTGTGCAGTACTCAGAAGGCGCTATTGTAAATATCTGGATACATACATAATTGTGTAATGTAATGTAACAGAGCACTTGTATACCGCATCTTAAGAGCCTCTGGGAGGCGCTGTAGGTGTAGGTGTCTTTAGTGTTCGAGAAAATGCAATGCAGTACAAGTGGAACAGATTGAGTTTCATAGCAGTGGTCCAATGACAGAGAGTCCCAGATTTGCACGAATTGAGGTTTTAAAGCGTGGAACAATGAGATCATTCCGCATTGCAGAACGAAGCATCCGGCAACTGGGCTGTGTAGAGACCAGAACGCACAGCACAGTTATGTATTTTGGAGCAGTACCAGTCGTGGCACATTGCCCAATCGTAAGAACTTCTAGCGTATATGGTCAGCAATTGGCAGCCAATGTAAATCTTAATGTGGTGTTAGGAAGTTGTAATTGTTGTTGTAATCTGACATTTATAAAGCACCACTTCGACAAAAACTCATCAGTGGTGCTCCCGACCCGAACCAGTGTAATTTACTATGTATTATGCGTTCTTTACTTCCGCCTGTCCTTTCATTTAACTTATTTTGGTTTCATTTTCATGCTGGTTGATTGTTATCATGTTAGTTTTCACATTCAAGGCTTGCATTAGTCTACTAGCAAAAAGGAAATTTACAGGACACAAGAAACTCCTTCTAGTGCAGGCTTTGGGAGTATTATCAGGAACATGGTTATAATAAGGTCATTTCCTACAGCTGAACTAAATGTTGGATCCGCATCAGAGTTTATAATAAAGCGAAACGTTTATAACCTGGCATTCTGGTGTAAGCATTGTCAAGCTTGTAACCTGGACAAGCAGCCAGTCATCAATTTTTGTTTTTCAGCTTCTGTAAAAAGAAATGGGTAACCATTAGTGCCGTGGTTGCTGTCGACTAAAGTTTGTAATGAACAAGTAATACGTTATTTTACCTAGGTGGCACCATTGGCAGATTGAATTTTTTATGCAAGGTAAGCTGATTGGTTGATGCTGGTGCTATAGAAGTTACTAATTAATAATGGTAATTACTTTGCTTTACCTAACCTTGAAAAGCTGTGACTGTGATGTTGTGATCTGTTAACTTACTGCTGTTCTTCAACGAGATTTTTTTGTGATATTTTCAGAACCTGGAGTTGATTCGCGACGCAAGGGCCGCCAAAGGCTACCAGGA
The DNA here is from genome assembly GCA_963556255.1 of Allolobophora icterica. NCBI lineage: Eukaryota > Metazoa > Annelida > Clitellata > Crassiclitellata > Lumbricidae > Allolobophora > Allolobophora icterica. The sequence continues at coordinate 62,768,176 of OY744608.1, forward strand.
CGAGCTTGACATTGTCCGAGAGAAGGTTTGTCGTAAATCAAGTCGCTTCCAGTGACTTCTGAGCTGCGCAAAATATAGTGTACGAGAGAAGGTATCAGAAGTCTAAAATAAGTGTGCCGTTGTTAATAACTAGCTGTGGAAAGCTGTTAAAGTTATTATGAAACGTTCCTTCTTTCCTTCCTTTGTTTGTTCTTTCTTTCGTTCTTTCGTTCTTTTCTTCAATTAATTATTATTATTAATTAGCAACTCGGTAGTGCCAGTGTCTAATGCACAAGGCATAAACTGATGGCGCACCAAGGTCAACGCCCTCATCATCCAGAAGAAGATCAGTTTGTTAAGACTGTGTTCTTATGGATGCTGGAAATTGAGTAAATAAGTGTACATAATATGATATAGAAGTTACCACAGTAGATGAAGAATTTTCCTGGTCTTCCTGTTTCCAGGCGAGTCGATGCGAGCGACTCGAGGCCGAGCTCCAGCGATTCAAAGAGAAACTCAATGACCTCGAGTTCTACCGAGCTCGGGTGGAAGAACTGCGCCAGGACAATACCGTTCTCCTGGAAAATCGGAACGTCGTGGAGGAGCAGCTGGAAGCGGCTCACAAACGGATTGAGACGGTTGTGGGACTGGAAAACGAGCTGAAGAAATACAAGGAACAACGAGATGCATTGGCCGTGGTGGGTATGATGTGGTTAAGGGAAGAAAAGAACATTATGGGCACAGGATAATAATAATAATAATAGTAATAGTAATAATAATAGCAGTTATAATAATAATAATAATAATAATAATAATAATCTGTTCTTTAATTAAGCGCCTGCAAACGCACTGCGCTGTACAGTGAACATACACATAGTAGAAACGGCAGCCACGCCGTGTGCCTTACATACATGTATACAGTAGAAGCACACGATAACACTTTTACAGGAGTCGAATATAACTGTTTAAGCGGCAGCCACATGGCGCCAATCATGGCCTACATTCATTTAATCACTGCCACCTAGCGAGTGGAAGGCTGAATAAACCTTACCGGGGTCTGCCGATTTCGATCTTGGTACCTTCAGCTCTTCACGCCAGTGTGTTATCCATTACTCTACTCTAATAATACAAGTTAAATAGCACTGTAGCATGGCCAAGGCCAATGAAAAGGGCATCAAGGCTGAAGAAAAGGGCACTGTACATGAGTTTAAAAAAATCAATTATTATTATTACTGCTAACATTTTTAACACGTGCAAAGTCACACGTGAAACTGAGGCCTAGTCAGAGGATAGTTTAAAAAGAGAGATCTTCAGGTGTAATGTGAATGTTCCAGAGGTGGTGTACTTTTCACATGGTAGGGAAGACTGTTCCATACACTGGGTCCAGCGACAGAGACGAAACAGTCACCAAATCTTGTAGTAGACGTCAGGACTTGCATTTGACTTCTCGATGAGGATGTGTTGGCCATAGTAAAAGCAGCATTTTAATAATGCATGTCAAACGCTCACATTTTACAAAATAGACAGGTGATATGATGTGGTTGAAAGAAGAAAACAGTGCAGAAAAGAATACTAAGAGCCTTGGTAGGAATGACTAAGTTGACAGTGTAAAGCAGCCAAGAAGTTGCTTGCTGCTGACGATGACGTAATTACCCTAGAAGTAACTTGCTGCTGACAGTGCTATATAAATTGTCGTAATTACAATTACAATTTAATCTCAATGCGTTTTTGTGTAGGTAACGAGTGCAGTGTGGTATTTAAGAATGTCCTTATGGAGTTGGAATGGATTGTTTTGAGAGATGATGTAGTTGTGACATAGGAGTGCTATCTGTAGCTTTGAGCTGTTATTCGTTTTAGGAGTGTGACCGACATCGCCTGAAGGCACAGAGTCTCTTGGAGGAGAACGCGCGGCTGGAGTTTGAGAAGAAAGTCCATCTCGGCCAGTCCTCCTGTCTTGAGGAAGAACTTCAGAAGGTCTTGGAGCTGGCCAACAATGGTTTGTTAGGTTTTCATAAATATATATTTTTTATTCTTTATGGATGGACCATTATCTAATGACCATTATTATTATGCATTTATTAAGGCCCTATTCTAATGACCATGCATCAATCAATAGTGTTGAGCAATTGTGAGTGAAGGACTTAATCAAGGTCCCTAATCAGTTACCATCTGAGGGAAGGCTTGAACCCGTACTCCGTGTTACGAGGCAATCGCTCTACCAGTTGGCTACCATATTGCACAAATAGGATTAAGAACAATATAAGGAAATATGTAAATAAGTAATCTCTTGTTTAGGTCTGCTGTATGTATCCACGTTCGTTATGGGGTTTGAGGAAGCAGTCACCTGTGCTTCCAGGTATCCAAGGGAAACTAGCCACCCATATCGACTCTTACACGAACCATCCAGTATATCCATAATACCTTCTCTCTACTAAATCTTGGTGATGCACAGTCACTGAAGATCTAACTTCTTATGCAGCTGTGCACGAATGATTGATCTATATTGATTGATTTTCTGATTTCAGATTCCTCCAATTCTCTTTACAACCAGATGTCACATGCGGTCAACTCGCAGATGCTTCGGCTGGAACTGGAAAACAAGCGTTTGAAGCAGGACATGGAACAGATGAAGGAAAACTCCATGCTGGAAAGTGCATCCAAGATGCTTGCCCTCGAAAAGGAAAACTCGAGGCTGGCTGTAAAAGTGGACAAATTCCTCGAGTCTTCTGGCCAGGAGGAACGACGATGCTTGGACTTGGAACACGCCAATCAGGATCTGACCCGGGAGAAGAAGATCCTCGAGGAGACGATCGAAACCCTGCGGGAAAGCTCCGAGAGGCAGGTCAAGGAGCTTGAGAAGGAAACCGATCAGCTGTCACAGGTGATCCAGTCCTTGCGAGAACGAAGTGAGAAAACAAACGACTTGCGAGTTAAGGATTTGGAGTCGGAAAACAAGAGGCTGAGTGAAACTGTCAAGGAATGCACAACACAGGTTACTCATTTGGAGCAGGAACAGCGTACGTTGAACCGCAAATGCAAACAGCTTGGGGACGATGCAGATCGGTGTAAGATGCTCGAGGAGGAAGTCCGAAAGTACGAGCTGGCAAATGAGGAGCTCAGAAAGAAGGTCAACACTTTACGGATATCCTGCGATCGACAGAACAGCCTTGAAAGTGAGCTGTCGACTTTCGAAAGTGAAAACCAGAAACTGGCGAGAACCGTCGAGGCTCTGCGGAAAGCTGTTTCGACGAAAGAGAAGTTGGAGGAAGAGAATGCGAGTCTGACTTTGGAGGTGCAGAACCTGAAACGGAGTCTGGAGTCGACAAGAGTCTCTCTTGCACGAATCGCCGAGCTCGAGAGCGAGAAAGAGGGAATAAACGAGCAGATCCAGCGAGCGAAGGAAGCCGCACGAGTCGACCGGCTCCAGGTGGAAAAGCTGGAGCAGGAGAAGTTTAACCTAAACGCGGAGAAACAACAACTTCAGAAGAATCTGGAGGCGTCGAAGGAGAAAATCCGAGATCTTGAACAGGAGCTTGAGAAGGAGGAGAACTGGAATGCAGAGCTTGTGCGAAAGGTGGAAGAAGCGAAACGATCTTGTAAGCACCAGGAAGAGGTGGAAAAGCGGATGGGAGAGCTGGAGTCGGAGATGGACCAGCTGAAGAAGGACAAGGCAGCTACGGACAAGGAGAACAAGAAACTGAAACAGTTTCTAAATGAAAAAGAAGTAGCCATTGATGACTTGGCCGCTAACGTTGCTGAACTGGATCAAGATCGCAAAGGTATTTAATTTTTACAGCGCATATTTTTTAATTATAATTGTAATTAGTAACTTCTATCGGGTCGGTGTCTAATGCACAAGGCATCAACCGATGGCGTACCAAAACTAGACCATAACCAGGTCAGTATCCAGAAGATCTGTCCGTAAGACAGAGAGGCAGCCTATGGTGCATTTATAACAGTTTGAAACAGGTAGCTCTGAGAATGAAATGACATAGCAACTGAGCAGAATGGACAGACACAGGGAGAGAGTTCCAAAATCTAGGTCAGATTTGTATGCTGAAGGCTCATTATACATTCTTCATTATACCATGAATTCTGGTATAAAAATATGGCTGGGCACATGGATTTAAATTTAATTCAGTTATGCCAAGAAACTCCTTATACAAAAAACTTGTTATGAGGCAGTTATTGATATGGCTCCCAAAAGACCACATTCTGAACTAGTTTGCGGTGTATCTAGAGTGTTTGGAGTTTGTTCGAGTAAGTGCCAGAAAAAGTGCTGTAAATCCCCTGATATTGTGTAGAATTGACAGTTCCATATCATACCATATTGTGATGCTGTTACAGATGGTGAATGAGTATTTACCTTGTTTAACCTCACCTTACCTTCTCTTTACCTTCAATATCTTACCTTACTTTACCTTCCTTGGTAAAGGGGGGTACATAGAGTAGTGGTAACATCACTGGCATGAAGTGCAGTAGGTAGCAGTATGGCTTCCCGCAACCCTCCCAAAGGTCCACTCAGCCTATCATTCGCGAGATGGCGCGTTGTTAACATGAGATGTAGGACGTGATGGGCGCCTTGCATGGCTGCCGTATACAGTTTAATTCGACTCCTGTAATAACTTGTGATCATCTGTTCATACTGACTTGTAATCATACTGCGTAATTGTCAGTCTGAAAATATTAAACGAAGATTATTGACTTTATTACATATTGCTATATTAACTATAGCTATTACTGACCTTAGCTTCTTTCCGTGCTTTCTGTGCCTTTTATCTTACCCAGCCTTAATTAACCTCTGTGACCAGGTGGCTTTTTAATCGATCTCTTTAGTGTTGCGTCAGTTGGCTGATAGAAATCGGGAGGTCGAGGCCAGCCTGTGCGAACTCGAGAAGGAAAATCTCGGACTGATCCAGACTTCTAGCGTTGACAAGAAAACCATCGGCACACTGCGAGAGGCAAGTCTTTCTCATGCAACTTTACAATTTACGATACAGTATTTAACAAAGGGGTTTAACAAAGGAGTTTTACAAAGGAGTTTTACAAAGCTACATGTATACAGTGGAGACTCATTAGTGCGACATTTACATAGCCTGACCTAGATTTACATAGCCTGACCTACATGCTGTATCATGAGGTATTAATGAGTCCACACTCTCTATGTGTAGCTCATTTGTCAAATGCTGTATTGTAGCATTAACCATTTTTATGTGTGGCAATGTGGCATGACCTACATGCTGTATCATAAGGTATGATAAGGGGACATACCTTATGATACAGCAACAGCATGTAGGTCAGGCCATGCTTAAAAATGGTTAATGGTAAAAAAAACAGCATTTGACAAAGGAGCTGCACACAGAGAGCGTGGACTCATTAATGCCAAGTCATCGAGGGACGTGCCTTGTGATAAAGGGTATAAATCAGGCCGTGTGTAAAAAGGATTATGCTCAAAAAGTCAATATTTTAGCACTACGCTGTCCGTTAAGCAAAAAAGTGTGTTAAGTGCTTAGCTTGGAGGACTTGACATTGCTTTGTGTTAAGCAGAATGGCACTTAAACCAGAAAAGCGTAAACGAGGCCACACTCTATGTTTATATATGCACAGACACACATTGACACATGCACAGACATAGACACACTCTGACACACTGACAGACAGACACAGGCACACAGACACACACATGCTTAACCTACCCAAACCTACAGTACAGTGTATGTGAGCAATGGTATAGTACCTTTCAAGGCTGCCAAAATAATTCTGTGAGCACATGGTACATAGTAGTAAATGGCACCTTACCATGTCTTGCTTTCCTTACCTTAACTTACCTAACCTAACCATGCACCATAAACAATAGCCTGCGATTTCGATTTACTGACTCTGAACACATAATAAGTGCTTTAACAAAATTAATAAAGTAATTAGTAAAAGAACAGAGTTTCCACCTTGGATTTCTCGGCGTTGAGTTTTTCCTCAAGGAACATGCCTGTCTCTTGAAGCAGTTGAACCGTAACTGTAATCAGAGATTTATATAGCCCCTTTTCAAGGGAGGCCATCAGAGGCGCTCATGACGTAACGAAAGAGAACCAGGATCGAACAGAACAGTTTTCGATCGCTTGAGGAATAGATCTAAAGAAAGACCAAGAACCTCACGTCGTAAGACGCCAGGCAACCTATTCCTGAAAGTTGAACTGATGGTGTTTGGTGTTTCTGTCGACAGGACCTCGTGAAGGAGAAGATCCGTTGTCAGCAAATGCAGACTGATCTGGAGAATCTCCAGAGGCAGATGAAGACAGCCAACCTCAGCCTCGAAAAGTCCATTGTCTCGGGAATCGCTCGCGACGAAGGGTAAGGTGTGACGACATTACAGTAGTTCGTAGTAGGTTCAGCGGCACCTCGTGTGATCTTCCTCTTTCTATGTTTTATTTTACATAAATTATCTATTTATATATTTTAGTCATTTTTCACAAAGTTAATAAATCTTAATGCAAAAGCAATTGGCAGGCCGGATCGGTGGGGTGGGTGGATGGATGGGTGGAGGTAGGGAGGGGTGGGGTAGGGAGGGATGGATGAAGGATAGATGGATGGATGGATGGATGGATGGATGGATGGATGGATGGATGGATGGATGGATGGAGGAGGGATAGATGGGAAGGAGGAATGGAAGGGAGAGATGGATCAGTGGGATATGGTTGGACAGTTCAGTTGGTCGGCAGACAGACGGTTGTTTTTAGCTTGGAGAATAGCATATTACTTCATGAATTTGACAGTGAGTTTGACTGTTTTCTGCCTCATCAGAACGTTCAAGAACCTGGAATGCAAAATGGATGAAGCGATCGAAAACAGGATTAAGAGCAAGGAGGAGCAGATCCATTTGCTGGAAAAACAGTGAGTCCCATCATATATTCCTTCCTTGCGTCCTTTCTTCCTTCTATTCTTCCATTCTTCCATTCTTCCTTTCGTCCTTCTCTCCTTCCTTCCTTGCTTCTCTTCTTCCATCTCTCCTTCCTTTCGTCCTTCCTTTGCTCCTTCCTTCCTTTCTTCCTGCCTCCCTTCCTTTCTTCTTTCTGTCTAGTCATTCATCCTTCCTCTCTTCCTCCTTTTCCCTCCCTTCCTCTCTCCTTCCCTTTCATCCTTCCAAGTTCATGGGTTAACTGCGTGTTGATGTCGACCACATGTGTCTGGCCACGTAGGCATTTTCTATGCTGTTGTCTATGCTGTCCGCCTTCTGTAATTTGACTTGAAGTTACATGTTCGATATTTGAAGTCTAATAGTGTTAGTGTTTTCTTGTTTTTCTGCTAAAAGACTCGATGAATACAAAAGTCGGAATTCAAAGCTGCAGACAGAACTCAATGCTTTGAGGTTGACCAGTGGTGACGACCATCATGGTCGCGGTTCAGGACAGGAGAGGTCAGTACAGGGTCAAAGGTCATTATATAATGGGCTGACGAATTGTCTTTAACCCTGTAGGTCAAGGGTGGCGAACCTGTGGCACACGTGCACAAAGTGGCATGTGTACAGATTTTTGGGAAGTTGGAATTCAGAGCGTCCCAAAAATTTCGAACTTCGAAATACGCAATCACTCCACTACTGCCCGAACTCTGGTAGTGCCAGTCCCAAGCCTGGAGAAAGGAGAAGAACGAACCTAATCATCTTTGTTATGACACAGTGTGGTTAAAACAGTAATTAAACGCAATTACTCTAAGAATCCAAATTTTTTTGTATGAAGGATTTATTTTAACATCTTAACAAATTTCAGCAAATTAAAAATAGTTTCTTTGAAATAATGTTTTTATATTTCATTTTTCTACGCGTTGTTAATTAAAACCTGTACGAGAAGAATAATTATTTACAGTGCAACATTCCGAGGCTGACGGAGGAGGTATTTTTAAAACGATTTAACAACACTTTTGGCATGCACACTTTAAAAAAGTATGCATTGTAGGACTTTAGTTGTATTTTATTGTAATGTATTGTTACAGAAATACATGTGTTGTAGGACTTTGGTTGTCACACAGCGTTACAGTCAGTCCCCAAGTGCCACGCAAGATATCATCAATCTCAAAGATCACATCATCAAACTTGAAAGAACCGTATGTTATCACTCTACATCCAAAGGGCTTTTATTATTCTATTATTTGATTTTTAGTATTTATATTTGATCTGAGAGAAGGACTTACTCAAGGACCCCTACACAGTAACCATCTTGGGGAGGATCGAATCCTTACTCTCCGCGTTTCAAGATGATCGCTCTCATTCGGTTACCATGTCCCATCTATCTTTATCAGTGTTTTTGCTATTGTTATTTTTATTGTCATTGCTATTGTTATTATACTTCAGTTGGGAATGTTTACTGTTGCGTGTATATCAATTGCAGAACGCGACCTTGGAGGAGGAGAACCGCAACAGCAAGCGACAGAACTCCGACCTCCACGACCATCTCCAGCAGCTCCAGTCACAGAATTCCCAATGGCAGAATCAGCTTCTCTCCTTCCAGACGCAGCACAACTCGCTTCAGTCTCAGCTCGCCAAAATCCAGGTGGAAAACACGACCCTTGTCTCGGAAAACGCATCGCTCACCAAACAGAACAAGGACCTACAGGACGAGTGCAGCCGGACCGAGTCGCTGTTGACTCGCCTGCGTCGCGAGCACGAGGAGTTTGCCGGGACTCACGAAGCGCTCGAGAAAGATCTCGTGGCGCTTCAGCGAGTTCATGAGCAGCTGACGGGCGAGCATGACGCACTGATCATCAAACATGCCTCGCTGAAGGACGTCCACAGGGGGTCGAAGTCTGACGTGAAACATCTGCAGGAGCGCTGCTCGGAGTTGACTCGCGAGAAAGAGACGATCTCGCAGATGAAGAAGATGCTCGAGCAGGACAAGGAGAGTCTGAGGTCGGAGTCGCAACACTACGAAACGCTTCAGACGGACTACATCCACGTTCGAGAAGACAATCTACGACTGTTGAACGCGAATGACAAGGTCAACTGTGAGCTGCAGGACAGTCAGAAGGAACTGAGAACGCTGAAAACGGAGATCTCACAGCTGAAGGCAAAGAATGACGACCTGATCACAGAAAATGCCGATTACCATAAGCAGATAAGCGATCGGAATGCGGAAATCTCCAAGATGATCTTTCGTTTAGAGGTAGATATTTTTGTTGTCTTTCTAAACACTGTGTTTAACTTGACCAAAAGTTTTTAACACTTTAACTATGAGAGTGTAGTAAAAGTGAGAGGAAAACCAATGCAGCTTCTCGTTAAAGTGTGAAGCTGGTTTAAGATCGGTGTGTGTACCTACACTGGAAACTCGCGTGTTAGGACTTGTCTTCAGGACAAGAACCGTCCTTTGATGAGGTTGTGCTGTAATGAGATTGTAATTTGCTAAATCTTATCTACAGTTTGGACTTTCTCCTCAACTGTGTTATATCAGGGTTCGAAGGGTAATGAAGCCTGTTAGAATTAGTCTCCTTTGTACATACATGTGTAAGCATTTTTATATTTGTATGCTAGCTTATGCAGAACATCTGTGTATGTGTGCTTCTATAAATGATGGTGATGGGTAGTTTTGTAAAGGTGCTATATAAATGTGCAAATGGCTGTAGGAGACGACTCAGTGGGTTTCAAAGCTGGAGGAGGAGAATCGAGCGCTGATGATGCAGCTCAAGTCACTCATCACTCAGAACCAAGACCTACTGACTCAGCTGCTCGAAAGCAAGGATCAATACGTCGTCGAACAAAAGGCTTATGTGTATGTATGCTCCACCGCTTAAACCTAAGAGTAGATGCAAAAGGGGCCTTGAGCACGCCTCGCCCCCTTGTTTGTGGGAGCTATTAGGGCAAGAGAAAGTGTGGGTTGTGCTCAGTGGTAAGTTCGGCGCCTTGTGACCGGAGGGTTGCAGGTTCGAATCCCACTCTAGCCGCTGCGTACGGACCTTGGGCAAGTCCTTCACTCGCAATTGCTCGTGGCGCTTCGGCGTGAAAATTCCGGTACAGTATCAAATGCTGTAGTCGGGAGCGTCTCTGAGTAGTAGTTGACTCCAAGAGGCGCTATAGAAATATCCGGAATAAAAATAAATAAACACCACCTTTTACATCTACTCTAAGACTAATTTCGTGTACTGTTATCTGTTTCCTATTGTCTGAACCAAGATCTATTTGTTCTAATCCTATCTGATGTCTTCTATTCCTGTCCGGTCATTTTGAAAGCAAGTTTAAATGAGTTTCATCTCAAAAACACGGGGGTGTACAGTAGTGGTTAGGAGATGTTAGGGCTTTAAATCCACCACTCCACCTCTTCCTCCACCACCTCTTCCTCCACCTCCTTCTTCACCTCTTCCACAACCCCTCCTCTACCATCTCTCCCTCCACCTTTACCTCCACCTCCTCCTTCACCACCTCGACCACCTCCTTCACCACCTCCACCTCCTCGTTTCTCTGAAAATACAGAATTTTTTAACCCACTTTAATGGATTGCGATTTTTATTGTGATTTTACTAAAAGTGGACATTTATGATATGATTAGATTAGTAGCCTGAGACACTGAATCTACTGTATGCTGATTATTGAAGCAATTCTAACTTAATCCTTTGAGTGTCGATTCCAATTTAACCTGAAAGAGCATCAGAGGTAGAATTTCAGATGAGTTTGAGGGTTCCATATTATGAGGTTTTTTGTATTGAGGTGTATCCTGATGCACCGGATTTGAAGCAACCAGCATTATGATGACGGTGTTGTAGAAGTCATTAGATTAGATTAGATTAAGATTATGTACAACCTGATAGATTTCAAAACACTACTGTAAACGTATGTATTGTAGCGAGCGGTTGGCTGATCTACGAAGACAAAAAGAGAGGCTTGAAGAGAGAATCGTAGAACAGTACAAGCGATACGATCCGGCCAAGACAAAGTTAGTATGCGACCTGTTTGATAAAATAACAAGAAAAGCTTCCTATTTGGAACATATGTAGGCACTCAAAACCTGCTTTTGAGCACTTCAGTCAAGGTATTTGACAGCTGCTAATTGCAACGACTGTGAGTATAATCATTTACAGTCAAATATACAATACAATACAACTATGATATTGCTCTTCTTCCAAAGTTTTGAAATGCACATGTGACCATACGACAGAACATCGATGGTGCCGAGCAGTTGCATATAGTCGCCACCTGAGTGGAGATTTGAACCCGTACTATTTGCATTGTAGGCCAAGTACTATCCATTCAGCTACCGTAATTGTAATTAGTAACTTCTATTGCGCCAGTGTCTAATGCACAGGGCAGCAACCTATGGCACATCAAAACCAAGCCGTAATCAGGTCAATATCCAGAAGATCAGTCCATTTAGTGGTAACACGCTGTCGCAGGTTGACTAATACAGTGTAAATAGTTCAGGGCAGTTTTTGGCAAAAAGTTTGCTGTTTCTGGCATTTTTTCCAGGTCAGTTTTTTAATACAAAAAACTCCTATGATTTGTTGCAAGAAGATTTATGCCCAATATGTATATTTTAGGTTCAGGTTTTAAAATTTACCTTTCGATTTGCCATCATGAAATTGTTGACTAAAACAGGAACTTGCTGACATGAGAATCCTCCATAATAAAATCATAAGAACTTGTGCCAGTTTCTCTATATTATTCGCTCGAGCTGGAATGTCATCACTTCTAAGTAGGATTTCTCCGAGTACGCTTTACAGATGCTATAAGTTTTGGTGTAAATGCTAATTTCACCAGAAGTTTTGTAAATTTAGCCTTTTAAATTTTTTTTCATTTTTTTTTAGAAATCGAAGTCTGACAGCCAACATCATGAAGAAAGCAAAGCAAATGATTAAAGTAAGATCGCTTAGAATATGATTGGTTTAGAATTACATTCTTTGAGGTGGGATTCTTTCGTAGGGGATCTGTTAAAATTGACTTTATTGCCAAGAACAGAAATCTGGAAATATCTCTGAAGTGGTGGGATTTGAACTTGTGACCTCAGGGTTTCAGTCTAGCATGCTGACCACTAGACTGTAGGGCACCTCAGGGTGTATTGCTAACTAAATGCAGTTCATGAATTTGAGTACTGTTGGCCATATGTGGCTAATGTTTCTTCTGGGAAGAGTATTTTGAATAACACTGCACTTGCACAGTTAATGAAAACTGCTATATGTAATTAAATATTAAATATTGTAATTATTAAAGATGCCATCTTAATGCTGTTAAAAGAAATTAAGTTAGAGAGTCTCATCCATCCTGTTTTCTCTTGCTTTTTGATACCTACAATATTTTTCTTTATTGCAACTGATTGTTCATTAAAACTGCAATTTCAATTTTATATTTCCAGGGTAAAAGTCGCGAGCAAGGTGCGCCAGGCAATGATTCTGTGTTGTCCGACAGCCTTGAGGGGTCATCTTCATTTGGATCTGGATCTGCTGGTTAGTTAATATTTTATTTATTTATTAAGGAAATTTATACAGTCCCACTCCAGGGCATGGTGGATGTGGTGCCCAACTGTCCGATGCCAAAGTTTCTTTGTGCCCAAGCAGCAGCCCCCAAATGTCCTGCTTCACTCGAGGAAAAATGATCAGAGGTGCTTTCTGCACCAGCTGTTTTATATGTCATTAACAACCTTAATGACGACAGTGTATTAAAAGTGATTGGGAAACCACTGCAGCTCGTCGTTAAAGTGTTAAGTACAGAACATTTATCAGTTAACCCGTGGCTGGTAAGACTATGCGCATTCTCATTCTTTGAGGATTGGTTAGCTACTGATTTATGCTGCCCTCCTCCTTTATCCCGGCTTGGGACTGGCATTACCAGGGTACAGGCAGTGGCAGAGTTATTCTTTGAGGAGAAGTTTCTTATAATTATGGTGTTGTAGTTGTGATCATAAATTTATATAGCACCTCTTCAAGAGAGAGACCTGTACGAGTTGTGTGTATGCAAATGAATCCTCTCTTATAGATAGACTGTGTATTAATCTATGATTAAAGTTAATGTGTTGTTTCAATTTTGTTACCGAATAGTGCCATCTACTGAGAGCTTGCCAACGCCAGAACGGTCCAACAAACAACCGGTGGACCAAGTCGACGGAGAAGGCGGTTCATCTGCAGTGGACTTAAGAAACCAGGAACAGATTGTCAAACTCAGTACGTGCCGATTAAAAGAGAACTCTATCTGTTGGCCTTCTGTAATAATTCTGTTAGGCACATGTCTCTGTACATGAGACACTGGGGCACGTGGAGCTAACATGTCTCTGTACATGAGACACTGGGGCACGTGGAGCTAACTAATGGATTCCCATTGAGAGATGTCCTGCATGTTCAAGGTGTTAATGATGTTAATGTGTACAATATTTAATGCAAATGTTGTAAATGACATTTAACTTATGATTTGTTTTGCTCTTTGAGCAGTTTTATAGAAATGTCCAATTATGATTACAGAAATAATGAGCACTTTGTTTATGCCTGAAGGCAGAGAAAAGACTGTGCTACAGTGTTCAGTGCTGTCGATGGAACTATGGTGCTATGAAGTATGTTGTTGGCTATTGTAGGGCAGAGAAAAAGTATGCTAATGGATGCCAGCCAACAGACGGCTCAGAGTGAGTAACATCATTCTTGGTTTTGGTTTCACTTGAAGCAACAGTTACAAGTTTCAATGAGCAGAATTGAAGCTACAATCGTCGGATTGCATACAGTACAATAAAGCACTTATTTGTGGTTGATGACATACAGTTGATGACTGACTACACATTGTTCATACATTGAATGATAGCAAAGGTTTTTAAACATGCAGCGTCTTTGTGAGTGCCTTGACTTACAATATAATCGATGCTCTTAGTACATACATTTTGTTATTATTGTTAAATTATTATTATTATTATTGCGCATTTATTAAGTGCCACTATCTAATGACCATCAATTGATGGTGCTGATCAATTGTAAGTAAAGGACTTAAAGTCCCTACACAGTAACCATTTGCATTACTCTGAAATCACTGCAGATAAAAGAAGAAGCCTGATTCTTCTGAGCGCAGCGGCTTCTGCAAATCGAGGGAATGCAGACTGTAACAGTCGGGAGATTTCGACAAACACTCCATCGGACAGAGAAGACCTTCCGATCACGCTCAACGAGTTCCTACAGGAATGTAATCGGTCTCCAAAGTCAAGAGTGAGTTGTCACAGGCGTAATTTGTGGGGGGTACGAGGGGTACACGTACCCCACACTTTTTGGACTGAGGGGTACTGTACCCCCACTTTTTGAACAATGCCAATCAGTATTTCATTATTGTGCCTTTTCAGAGATCGCAGTCTCCGCCTTGTTTAGTGTATGTAAGAAATTGGTACCCCACACTTTTTAGACCAAAGTTACGCCCCTGTGAGTTGTTGACAAAATGCAGTCAAAAAGACAGGAATGCAAATGATGACCAGAGTGAAAGTTTAGAAATACAGTCAAGAATACAGGAAGGTCTCCTAATGATGTAAATATTCTGAGATAAAGGGATAATGCTCCTCTTGAGTCCTCGTGTAAGAAGAAGAGCAGTCGCTTAAGTTGGCTTGAGAGGCTGCCATGAAGTTTGAAGTGTTAGCGACTTCATTTTCTTAGCCTCTGCATCTGATCGGCCTACCAGCCTCAAAACTCCTTAACGCTTTAATAACGAGCTGCTTTGGTTCCCAGTTGCTTTTAGCGGACTCTCATCGTTAAAGTGTAAAGATGAAACAGAGCACTGTCTGCAGGGCAATTACGCTTATGTAATATGCATCGCGATCTTAACCAATGCAGTTCCTCCCATGTGAAACAGTATATTTGACAAAGTGCCTTACACTCTGCTTTCGGCAATGCTTCAGATATTCTTTAGGTTCAAATTTTATGATTTGCATCTGGTCAAGGACAGTTTGTGGCTGTTTCTTAACTGCAACCATCAATCGATGTGTTGTATGTTGTGCTAACAGCCTGTAAAAGATTTCTGTTAGAGCCTTCTAATCTTTCAGTGTAAAAACCTTCAATTGATATGTTATTTGTTTTGTAACGGCCTTTAAAAGATTTCACTTAGAGCTGTTCTTTTTTTTCAATCTTTCAGCGTAAACTTCTTGTGGAGAAACAGGTCGCTTTGGATGACAACATCGATTCGGTGAGTGACATTACCCAGAAGCCTTTGCGACCTCGTCAGCCGATCATCGCCAACAGAGACGTTGAGGAGCATGCAAAGGCCTCTCTGAAACACTTCCAGTCGGAAATCAACGTGTCCTCTCCGCCAGAAATCGACCGAAGGTTTAATACCATGCCAAACAAGAATGGGTCCTCACAGGAAAACCGACCACAAAATCCCGGACCCGTGAACCGGCCCAGGGTTCGTCCTTTGCCTCCCTCTAGGCCGGTGAGCGCCATGGAGCAGGATTTCATTGGGCGGGGCATCGACGCGCAGCAGGCGATATGGTGTCGCCAAAGCACCGTGGTTCCCCAGCAGCTGTCGACGCCGTCCAATCCGCCGCAGACTGGTTCAGCATTTTCTCGTTATTCCATTGCGCAGGAACAGTGCACTGTCCCTACGCCGGGGAACCGCAGAGCTAAACCGATGCGATCACAGAGCCTTTACGCAAATGAAACTGGTTACTACCAAAAAACAACAACCCAGGCGCTAACAGCTTACGATCAGTCGTTGAATAATGCCTCGTCACCATACAACAGAAGGCATGGAAGTAGTGAGATGTATGGGACGCCATCCAACAACAGAACATTCTCTAGTCAGCCACAAAGCAACGATCTCCGATATAAGTCGGGTTCGGTTCCTCCAGAAGGTCAGCAGACGGCGGGTTACGTTGGGGACGATCAATGCTTCGCACCGTCGGACCCGAGCGGGCATCTGGTGGGACCGCACTCCTCTGGTGACGCTGGACTCGGTTCTCAGTACAATCCTGGAAACGTGCGTCACTTGGTCCACTCTTTCCAGCAAGCGCTGAAACCCGGAGGCAGTAACAGCGGCACGCCACAGCACTCACAGAACACAAGAGACCGAAAGGCGCGTCCGGGTTCTGCGGCTGCGGCTCTGAGCACAGTGAATGGCTCGTCCTACTCGGGTTCTCCATCGCATTCCAACTTTGAGAACTCAAAGGGAATTTGTTCGCCAACCACACCAATGTCGAGAGCACCTGCGGGTACTCAGTTGCGGCCGGAAAACAGAATGGACCCTGGTAACTCTGAAACGAGGCTGGACACGAACGTGTGTGTTGTGCGACCCGCTTCGGGGAGAAGTCTCCCACAGCCCCCACCTTCGAATGAACTAACTCACCTTAGGAACGAATCACCTGCGGGAGCTGGTAGTGGAACACCCTCATCACGGCCATCTTCCGCCAAAGCTGCCAAACCGTCCGTGTACTATGACTATGGCTCAGTATGAATCCTTGAACGCTTCCTTGTGACCTTACCGAATGAACACGTGGACTGCTTCTGATTTCTAGAAAGCTTTGAATTGGTATCCTTCCCGCTGTGATAACGATACTGCTGCCTATTGTGCACTGTATATATCAGAAAAATTAACCTTCCCCAACACATAAAGCATCTTTTCCACTTTCACACTATTAAATGTGAGGGAAAGACGTATTTTGAATGCAACGAATCTGATGGTGGGCTGTGTTGGGTTCTGAGACACAATAGACATGGCTTCATTTTTATACAGTTGTGTAGTTTTAAGCAGTGCTTACAAATGCCACTGCCAACTTCTCCTGCACTTTTATTCGAGCACTTAATTTAGGAAGACTTACCCCGTCATTATATTATGTCACAGTTATAAGCCGAGTGTCACAATGTTTAAGTTTTGTTGTTCTTAAGACAAATAATGCGGAGCTTCTTACAAATACAGTGTAGACTCATTTATGCGCTCACAATTACGTTCCATTCCCTGTTATGTCCCTCCACAGCTATTAAGTTAACACGCCATATTGGTTATGTTCAGGCGTAAAAGAACTGCAGTGTATTGCTAAATATTAATATTTAGCATTATATCTTTTTATGCACGGCCTGGTGTAAACACTATCACAAGGCATGTCCCTCAACGGCTTCACATTAACGAGTCCACAGTTTAGTTACAAAACATCTTTTATTCTTGTTTTCTCAGAGTTTTAAAATGCTCTGCGATAAGAGGAGAATATACTAGGGTACTCTAGACAGTTTTATAACAGTATTAACTGTATTTGGTCAATGTTTTTGATATAGCAATATTTACAGAAGTTGACAATTTCATATTTGTGGCAATGGAGTCCAGTCATAGTTGTGTGTTATATGCTAACCTTTGATTAGGCACTAGCTAGTAGACTAACTTCAACAATGTTTGATGCCTTGAAAATAATTTAATTGTTAGTAATAGGATATAATCATGAGCATAATTAATTAATGTTCTGCATTAGAAATAATTGTGTCGAGGTATGTTTAGCTGTTCTGTTTCTTGTGTTTGTAAGAATACTTCTGTTTTAACATGACGTAGTAGTACGGTAGTACACATAGCTATGCAAAGATATATTTTTATTAATTAGTGTATCTGTGCTATACGAGAATCGCTGCTTCTTTTTGTTAAATACACTAGAAGCTCTCTACAGCGCTTTAACAGCCAGCATAATGTTACAAAGAGGTCAAGTCGAAATGTTTGGTACTTCGGTAAAGGTGAACGAAATTTTAGGATCCATGTATCCAACTGTGTTATATTAGAGTTTGCGTTTTAATGATCCGCTTTGAAAGGAAGCTTCGGTGTAACTGTAGAGGAAGAACAGTTTCTGTAAGATAAATAAAATCTTCATTCAGTTGTAACCTAGATGTTGGGGTCATCCATGATGGACGTCCGCCTGGGAAGGGGAGGAAGGGTCACCCATCTATGGGTAGGGATGTTTGGTATGTACAAATACTTCAGCAGAGTCAGTAATTGTTGGTAGTAACTTCTATCGCACCGGTGCCTAATGCACAAGGCACCAAAGCCAAGCAGAAATCAGGTCAATAGCCAGGCGTCAGGTCAATATCAGTCGACCCTTCTGGGTATTGATTAATTGGTGCATTAAATACCGACATCAGTCAAACAGTGGCTAACCTGTATTCGTTGAATCTAATTAGGTTCCCTTCAGGGGCGGATCCAGGGGGGCCAATCCGGCCATGGCCCCCCAATTTGAAATTTTTATTTATTTTTAGCATGTGTTTTATGGGCGTTTTATGATGTTTGCACAGGCGTAGCCCCCCTGTAGGCGTGGATGAGTAAAATGTACACAGAACGCGGGTCCCGCAGATGTAGACTGAAGACATTTTTGGGAGATGACTACAAAATTTTTGGCCCCCCCTGATAGACCTTCTGGATCCGCCTCTGGTTCCCTTTGCTGGACACGGCCGAATCAGAGTACCCTACCTCGTAGCACATTTATTCCTGCAGGATGAACACAAATCTAGACCTTAGTATAGTTAACTGGAGTGCGGACGTCCTTAAAGAGGACGGAGAGCGTGATGCGGACAAGGCCGAGGAGCATTTGGATTGTCAATTGTTTAACGACATCTCATAGCTGCCAGGATCATGGCATGGATTGTGCAAAGTACTAACAAAGCAGAGTAGCGTCGGCATTATTAGAAAGTGCCTCAAATGAGGGAGAAGATGAAGGTAAGTACCTCTGACGCACCAGCCTCCGGACTCTAATTCCCGCTCTAGGGATCCTGTCCGCTCGCAAAATTCTCCACACTGGCGTGCAATAAAGCATCCTGCCAACTGCAAAAGCGCAACACATCAAATAAACAGTTCCCCGAAAGCTGTGACCTCAAAACCCGGAGAGCGTAGGACTGCTTGCCTTAATGATAAGGTGTTTGATGTGACTAGAGAACCCAAATTTCTGATGAAGCGCCGTGCATTCTCTGTGGCTGGCCCAGCGACCTGGAATGGGCTTCCTTTAGCACTGCGATTAACGCCAATAGGTCACCCTACCTTGTTCCTTACTAATCATCATCATTATCATATTCATTTTTATTATTGATCATATATATACTGGTAGGCTAACTGGTTGACAAACCGCAACCGTGGACAAGTTACACTGATTAGCATAAAGGAAATAATAATAAAAGATTTGAGAAATAACCTATAGAATATTACTGTTAAATTTCAGTGAATTGTGAATTTATAATCTCAGTTTATAACAAATATGCACAAACATATTCTGGACAGGGCAAAAATTCTGGCAGGGCATCGACCAGGGCAAAGGCTTTTTTACCAGGGCATTTGCTTACTAGCACAGTATAAATGTAATTACGTGTTACTAGCCTTAAAACTGTTATGTTTGACCGTTGGGCTGGGAGCGCTACTGAGTAGATAATCCTGAAGCGGCGCTATATAAAACCACTTAAATAAATAAATAATTATGACGCCATCGCAAAAATGACGTAATTTTCCTTTGTTCTGCAATCGCTCTCGCGGCGAACATTCGGCTTATTTCTGTCAAAGAAAACGATGAAAAGACGACGAGAGACGACAAAGATATGATGGTTGAAAAGATAACGAACAGAAGTTCCCGAACTGAACGGCAGTCGATCATCGAAGTGAAAAGGAAATCGTTCGTTTTGTATGAAAGAAATTTTATCACAGGCTTGGACTGGCCCACCGGGACACCGGGAAATTCCCGGTGGGCCGGTCGCCCAGGCTTGGACTGGTCCGGCCGCCCCCAAAAAAGAAAATATATGATTAACAAATATTATGATGTTCAAGTTCTAATTCTTAATTCTAGTGTTACAAACAATGAATTATTGGCCGTCCATGGTTGTTACCAAGAAACTTGCACTGCAACGTGAAACCTGTGGCTACGTGCCAATATTCACTTTAACTTACGGTTGATTAAAGAAACAGAAGTTATCGATTTCTTGTAGCCTATATAGACATGATACAACATTTCATGATATTTCTGAATCAATCAAATTTAATAATGATGTCCGAAACAGAGCGAAAACTCTCCTGGGTTTTTGACAAGTTTTGAATTTATTTCGACAGCACTGTTGTTTTTGAAAGTGTTTGAACACACAACTCCGTTATCTCAATAGTTGCAAATTTAAACGGCCCTGGACATTCTACGAGCCTACAAGATGGTTCAAGAATCAAGATACTATGAATGAATTAAGTCAAATATATCGAACTTTTATGTCATTTTTGAAGCAGCTACACATTTTTCAGAACTTGCTGACAGTGAATTAGATTTTAAAAAATCTCAACGTTGATGTCTAGACTGCTTTGAAACAGAAAAGAATTAGATCGAAAAAGAAATTGCCAGGAGAATCTGCTAAAGACCAGTCAAATGAAACTGCGAAGATAAATTTCGAGTAAATGTTCACAACATTGTAATGGATCAAGTTATTAGTAGTTTGAAACACAGATTCTCTGAGCACGGTAATCTTTATTCTGATTTGTCTTGTGTGGATCCACACAATTTTGCACAAATGTCGATAAGGATTCCCAGTGATGGACTACGTACAGCATCTGAGTGAGTTGCTCAGAAAATTTGATTGCAGTGTAACAAAAGAGCAGCTGCGAGGGAATTATTGCACTTTGCAAGAAAATGGGGAAGTTTTAAAACTGAAAGACTAATTTGCTATTTCACACTTAGATAACAGACGCAGTCTCAGAAAACGCCATGCAATTTGAATCTATATATGAAGTGAAAGAGTCCTAATAGCAGAAAACAGCAACAGTAACAGAAAAAATACAAATACTGCAGAAAATGTTTTGTTTGTTGTTACCACGTTCTCCTTAAGTTCAATGTGCATAGTCCATGGCTTTTTCAATTTGTTTTTGACTTAAAAATTCGTTTTGACATTATCCTCATCACAGGTTGCTTATGAGAGGTTATTTTCGAAATTGAAATACGTTTTGAACAGGTTCAGAAATTTGCTAAGTCAGCGAAATTTAGAGTCTTTCATGCTGATTGCTTGTGAAAGGATCTTCTCCTGAGAATTAATAATGATGAAATCGTTGACGTTTTGGCGTCAACTTGTGATACGATGAAAAAACTGCTATACTAAGTTCTTTTGTGAAGTTTTGTCTACTAATTCTATCATGATATAAGTTTTTGAAATAAATTAAACTGAGCACAGTGCACTAAATAATGTAACAGTTGGTCCAAACATAATTACGAATTTACAACTAATGACAAATTAAAACGTATAGGCCTATGTGCTAATTTCTTAATCTTTTAATATTCATTTAACAATAGTATGCCATTTGATGATTTGGCCCATTAATAACTAAAAATTCCTCCTTTTTATGTTAAATGCTACAAAACGCATTGGCAGGCACCACCCAGGCCCCTTATCCTAAAAGGTTTCGTGCCTCCGGCCGCGAAGTTCGGCGCTCGATAATGTGGGCCGCCAATGACCAAATTTCCCGGGCCGGTTTGACAAGCCAGTCCGACGCTGTTTTATCATCGTCGATCATTTCAACGCAGAATTAGCAGTACGTGGTTTTCAAACTTTCTTGACCAGGGACTCTTATTTTTTCTAGGCATAGCTCGCGGATCCAAGTATTTAAAAAGTAAATTTATCACTTAAAATTTCATCAGTATAACAGGCAGACTATTTCCACAATACAAGCTTGCTTATGACGATGAGGACTATCAACTAATAATATCCGATGTACGTTATTCTGTCCATGGGCGGCGATCATGGGGGTCGACCGTCGAGGGGACAAGACCCCCACCTTAGCAGGGGGCGACACGCCATGCATCGGAGCCCCGCATTTTGAAGAAACACCCAAAAAGGTCATCAACGCGCGAACATTTTTTTTTACCTTTTCTTGACCAGATCAGTTCAACTCTTTTTTGACCAGATCAGTTTTAAAATGTCCCCCTCACCTGTCAAACAAGATCGCCGCCACTGTCCACCAATTATGCTAATTCAGTCTGTCGCAGTGTGCGTTATGACAAAAAACATCATTTATTAGATTTAGCTATATTTATTATTCTGATGTGATTGATTCCCATGTTAATGAAAGCCTACCTGGCTGCGGTGTGCCATCCAGTTTTCTGTGATACAAAAAATGTTATAATGCGACAACGGTCGCTTTACGCAAAACCCTACTGTAAAAGCGTAACCAGCCGAGATCGATCCGTAGTTCGGTTTAACGACGCTGTGTCATAACAAAGGTGATTATCGTCGCCCTCCTCCTTTCTCCAGGCTTGGGACTGGCATTACCAGAGTACGGGCAGTGGCAGAGTTTGATCGATCCGTGAGATCCTCTGACTTAAATAGGCCCAACTAGTTTAGGTCGAAGGTCATCGGTATGAAAGGATAGCGATTTCATTTTCTTAGGAGCCTTTCTCTCCATTTCCGTCTGATCTTCCCACTTATACGGTGTACGGTCAGTGGACCTATTGTTGCAGAGTTGACATGGTCGCGCAAATGTCGAAACAAATTTCTGCCTTGGCTTGGATGATTGGATTTGAACCCCCGACCTTTCGATTGACGGTCTGGTACACTAATCACTAGACTATCACGTATCACAAAGCCGCCAAAGCGTCTTATTCCTATTATGCTGGCCTGATGTATTGTTATGATAATATAATTATTATTATATGGACTTGCTTAACTTTCTTCTGTAGATCACATGCGTCCGATTCTACGATTCTAATGATTCTACGAATCAATGATTCTACTGCTCTACTGATTCTCCGATTCTACTGAAATGCCAATTCGTCGCACATGAACTCGGTTACCTTTGTCTCTCTGTGTGTGGGTGTGGGTGCGTGTGTGATGGTGTGGGTGCGTGTGTGATGGTGTGGGTGTGTGTGTGTTGGTGTGGGTGTAGGTGCGTGTGTGATATAATATTTAAAAGTCGTAGGAAACATGTATCTGAATCTGACACTCCCATCATAAGTATTGATAATATTCAGCTATGCCGGGTTACAAGTGTTAAATTTCTAGGTGTCATTATTGATGAAAATCTTTCATGGAAGGCTCATGTTGAGCATTTGACGAATAAAGTGTCTAAATCTGTAGGTATTATTCATAAGCTCAAATGGTCCTTACCTACCCATTCTCTTAAACTGCTGTATACTACCCTTATATTGCCTTACTTGAATTATTGTACTACAGTATGGGCAGGTGGCTACCAGACTATGCTTAAACCATTATTTCTGTTGCAAAAA
Organism: Allolobophora icterica; assembly: GCA_963556255.1. Lineage (NCBI taxonomy): Eukaryota > Metazoa > Annelida > Clitellata > Crassiclitellata > Lumbricidae > Allolobophora > Allolobophora icterica. The sequence continues at coordinate 62,791,278 of OY744608.1, forward strand.
AGAGCCATAAGAACCATCTGTGGTGCCCACTATCTAATGCCAAGTTCGAATCTCTTTAAAAGCCTGAAAACATTAAATATTTATGATATCTACCGACTCCAATTAGCACTCCTAATGTATAGACACCACTCAGGTACTTTACCAATAATATTTAATTCCTATTTTACTGTAAATGCTGCATTCCATAACCACAACGCTCGTCATAAGGGGAATTACCGATCCGAGGTGCACAGAACCAATGTGCGAAGCTTCTCTGTTAGAATAAAAGGCCCACAATTATGGAATTCCATTGATCCTAATATACGTGCATTACGATCACTAAGTGCCTTCAAATCTGCTTATAAATCGTTTCTGATTGACCAGTATTAGCTACGTGACAAATCATCTACGGATCTTTTATTTTTATCTCATCTTAAAACAGGATGATTAGCATAATCTTAAGTCTGATACATTCCATTGACGAAGTAATACGAACTTCTGATAAATACCGGGAGTAGTAGTAAAGTGGATACTCTGGAACAACCACGCAATAACCACGTCACGTGACGACCATCGTATGACGTCATCGAAACTACTGGAAATTCCCGCAGTTTCGATGACGCGCCGATGAGTCATGGGACGATTACGCGGGCTGGGAATTTCCAGTAGTTTCTATCAATCTAGTTTTATGAAAGGGCTTAAAGGCATGAATGTCCATAATAAAATGGATACACATGCTGATTTCATGAAATCGCTTAAAGGAAATGTCCATAATAAAATGGACTACTCGTCGAAGACCGTTAAAGAACTACAAAATATCGCTCGAGAGAGAGGTATGGTTGGTTATTCAAGACTGCGAAAGGCGGAACTGATAGCAGTCATCTCACCCAGGTCTGCGAGCAACCCGCTAGACGCTCCGGTTCCAGACATTAAGGTTCCAACGCTTAGACCTACTCCAGGTAAGTATACACCTCCGCCTAATACTTGGAAATCTTCTTTTAGTACCGTTTTGAACGAGGTGAAGAATAAGGTTAGGTCTAGTATTAATTCTTTTGCGGATTGGTTAGTTAGTTACATTCCTCCTAAGGTAGAGAAACCCGTGAATGAAAGATTGGAATCGTTGAAGTCGAGGGTTTCAAGTATTTTCAGTAAAATTAATAAAAACAAGTTCGAAATCCGAGAGACTGCGAAGGCTATTAAGGGTTTTACTAAGCGATACACGATCGATGGACTCGACGGTATCGACCCTACATCTTTTCTCAACGCTGTAAGACCTCAAGTAGTCAGTCTGCTAGCGAAAAATCGAGGGGTAAAAGTTCAATTCAATCTTAATTGTGTAATGAAGAAAGTAGATATTAAATCCGGGGAAGAAGTCGAAGCCGAACCTAATTTTAAATCAAAGACCGATATCATTTTAGACGCAACCGATGTGTGTGAAATATATAGCAATGCAGTGGATAAAATTAAGGAGAGCATGGCAAGTTTTCAGATGAGAGGTAGTAATTGGAGGTTTAAAACCGTTGCGAAGTTGGATATCGATACAGTGGTATATAAGCCACTGAAAGGTAGTTCTTATATTCCTCTTCCCGAGTATTTAACCAATAAAAAGGCTGTTGTTAACCTGAAAAACGACGACGATGAATGTTTCAAGTGGTGCGTTACTAGAGCGTTGAATCCAACGGAAGACAATCCGCATAGAATCACTAGAGATCTAAAAGAACAATCTAAGAAACTCGATTGGAATGGGATCGAATTCCCGGTCGCTGCCGATGCTAACGTAATAAATAAGTTTGAGCGTCGCAATAACGTTAGCGTTAACGTATTCGGCTATGAAAAGGATGTATATCCATTATATATATCGAAGCATGAAAGCGATATCTGCTTAGATCTACTGCTTATTTCCGACGGAGAAAAGAAGCATTATTGTTGGATCAAGAACTTTAATAGATTGATGGCGGCACGAACAGAAAAATCGAAGCATTCGATGCATTATTGTAGAAGATGTTTAACCGGTTACAGAGAAGTAGAAGCGCTTACTAAGCATACCGAGTACTGTTCGCGGCAAGACGCCCAACGAATAGTTCTTCCCGAACCAGGAACCATGCTAAGTTTTAAACATTATTTTAAATCGATGAGAGTGCCTTTTATCGTTTACGCCGATTTTGAATCTTTTATTAAACCTATCGATACATGCCAACCCGATCCTAGCACGTCTTACACCAATAAATATCAGAAGCATACGCCTAGCTCGTTTTGTTATCACATAAAATGCTACGACGACGGCGTTTATTCCCAAGAGCCACGGAGGTTTACAGCTGAAAACGAAGACGACGATGTCGCTCAGATATTCGTAGATTCTCTTGTAGAAAATATAAAAGAAATATATAACCAGTTTAAATTCCCCAAGAATATGATATTCGGCGAGACTGAGAAGAAATGTTTCGATGAAGCTACTAACTGTCATATCTGCGGAGGAGAGTTAGGTAAAGATCGAGTTAGAGATCACTGTCATTTAAGCGGTAAATTCAGAGGCGCCGCACATAATATTTGTAATATGAACTACAAAATCCCCAAGTTTTTCCCGGTTGTATTCCATAATCTATCCGGATACGACAGCCATCTATTCGTGAAGAAATTGCGAGGTGAGAATGGTGAGAAAATTAACTGTATTCCTAATAACGAAGAAAAGTATATCTCGTTTAGCCGAGAGATCGTAGTCGGTAACTTTGTAAATAAAGAGGGAAAAGAGATAACGGTCAAGCGCGAATAACGCTTTATCGACAGTTTTAGATTCATGCCTTCGAGTCTCGACGCGTTATCGAAGAACCTTCGTAAAGAACAATGTAAGAATTTAGGTGATTTCTTTGAAGGCGAGAAGTTAGATCTTTTGCTCAGAAAAGGTGTTTATGCGTACGATTACGTTGACGGCATTGAACGATTAAACGAGACCGAATTGCCTCTGAAGCATAAATTCTATTCTAAACTGAACGATTCAGACATCAGCGATGAAGATTACGAGCACGCCAAAAATGTATGGAAAGTATTTCGTTGTAAAACGTTAAGAGAATATCACGACTTGTATAATCTTTCGGATGTTTTATTATTAGCCGATGTATTCGAAAACTTTAGAGACGTGTGCATCGAACATTATAGGCTCGATCCCGCGTGGTATTACACTTCACCCGGACTAGCATGGGACGCGGCGTTAAAGTTGACCGGTGTAGAGTTGGAGTTATTGAGCGACTACGATATGTTACTGATGATCAAGCAAGGAATAAGAGGGGGAGTCAGCACGATTTCGAAACGATACGCGAAAGCGAACAACGAGTACATGGGAGAAGATTTTGATCGCAGCCAGCCTTCGGTATTCATTCCTTACTTAGACGCGAATAACTTGTACGGATGGGCGATGAGCAAACCTCTACCAACTCATGGGTTTAAATGGATGAGTGATAACGAGCTGAACGATTGGAGAAGCATTACCGAACGAGATGGGGTGGGGTGTGTGTTAGAAGTCGATCTTGAGTATTCTAAGGAACTACACCCCCTACATAACGATTACCCTTTAGCTCCTGAGAGTATAAAACCTGCAGGATCGGATGTAACGAAACTAATTCCAAATTTAAACGATAAAAAGAAGTACGTTGTTCATTACGGTAACTTAAAGTTGTACGAAAGTCTCGGTTTGAAGATAACGAAAATACATCGAGGGTTAATATTCGAAGAAAGCGCTTGGCTGAAAAAGTATATCAACCTGAACACAGAATTGAGAACGAGAGCTACTAACGATTTCGAGAAGGACTTTTTCAAGCTTATGAATAATAGCGTCTTCGGTAAGACTATGGAATGTATCGAGAATCGAGTTGACGTACGATTGGTGTGCGATGAGAAGGAAGCTACGAAGCTCGCGGCGAAACCTAATTACGACGGTCGAACTATTTTCGATGAAAATCTAATCGCCGTTCATATGAAAAAGACCAAGTTGTTCTATAACAAGCCTATATATCTAGGTATGTGTATTTTAGATTCAAGCAAGACATTGATCTACGATTTTCATTATAATTACATCAAGACCAAGTACGGAGATAGAGCAAAGTTACTTTTTACGGATACGGATTCTCTAGCTTATGAAATTAAGACCGAAGACTTCTACACCGATATAGCTCCTGACATTAGAAGCCGGTTCGACACGAGCGAGTATCCGAAAGATCATCCATCATGTATCGAAATCGGGGTGAATAAGAAAGTGATCGGTATGTTCAAAGATGAAGCGGGAGGAAAACAGATCGAAGAATTCGTAGGTTTACGGTCGAAGTTGTACTCGTACAAGATGGCTGGTGAAGACTATAAGAAATGTAAAGGTGTGAAAAAGAACGTTGTTAAGAAAACGATAACTCACGAAGATTACAAAGAGTGTGTGTTTACGAGAAGAGAACAGTTAAGGAAAATGAATGTTATTCGGTCGTATCATCACGACATTTATACCGAAGAAGTAAATAAAGTCGCTCTTTCAGCCGACGACGACAAACGAGTGATATTGGAAGATGGTATTCATACTTTAGCATATGGATATTATTCGCTTAGTCAATAAGAGTATTAGTTGAATATTAAAATGAGTTTTGCAACTGTGAAAAACATAGATGTTGAAGGCGTAGTTCTTCCAAATCAACCGTTAACGAATTTTGAATTATTGGATGCTGCTAAGAAACTAAATATCAAAAATTTTAGAGGAGTTTTTCTACGAGATACCCTACCGAAAAAACCTAGACGGAATGAGTGCGGGATATTGAATTTAGACGATTCTAATGGGGTAGGTCGGCACTGGGTCAGCTTTTTTAAGAAACTTTATTTCGATAGTTATGGACTACATCCTCCTACGGAATTAGTAAAGTATTTACACGGTCCAGTGTTTTACAACAGCGAGCGAATACAGCCGGATAACGAAGTGTTTTGCGGTCATTTGTGTTTGTATGTACTGAAGAAAATGTGCAACAATGGTTGTAAATTTCAAGAAGTTATAAACGAATTATATTAAATAATATCGTCTATTAAAAAACAATGCCAGTAGATAAATTCGGACATACAGATTCAGGATCTACGCAAAGAATAATTGCGGGTGGCGTTACACTTAGTCAAGTAAATGCTGCTTTCCTTCGAATGGATGGAGCAAACCCAGCGACTGGAAATCTAAAAATGGGTGGTCATAGCATTAAAGGTCTACCTACAACGAACGTTTCGGAAGCAGGAATGGATGAGGCTCTAAGTCGGGGACAAGCCATAGATTTGTTAACGAATTTACCATCCAACGATAATCTAAAAGTGGCTAAATCCGGTGATACCACGACTGGCGACCTATTCTTAAGCATCGGTAGGGACCTTAAGCGGGCGCTGGGATGTAAGGATTTAGTTGGAAATAAAGTTTTTAATATATTGTTAGGAAATACAACGAATAAAATAGAAGGTCGATTAAACCAACCAATTACATTACAATCGACGGATGGATTTCGTTTTAGAATAAATGATGAAACCGCCTTAGAGATGGTTAAGTCAACGGATCGGTCTAAAATAAATGTGTATAAGCCCATCTTTATGCATGGTGCCTACATTACGGGCCTACGCGATCCCGGCGGTGATGGTGATGCAGCGACTAAAAAATATGTTGATACGACTGCAGTCGGACCTGTGGTTAACGTTTACACTTTATCTTACCAAGCCATAGCCGCTAAAACTCTCACAAGAGTTTCTTTCGAAAGTGTAAGATTCCACACCGAAGAAGTCAGCAGTGCGGGACTGACTCGTTTCACTCCTGGTAAAGCTGGATACTATATCGTTTCGACGTACATAGACTTTTGTGACACGAGTACTACCTATCACGGTAACGTCTTCTTGTATAAAAATGGGGTGTCGCACATGCAAATTGCGGGTGGAGGGGGTACGGGAGGTTCTCATAACAATTCAACTGGAAGTACCATAGTTTTTCTAATCGGCACCGATTACCTCGAGATATTCGTTTATTCGACCATCGCTACAAACATATTAGCTAGAGACTTTTCAGCGGCATTCTTACGACCTTAAACTAGGTCCGTAACTTTAACTGTAGAAACCTATCGCGTGTATACAAACGATAGGTTTCTAAAAAGTATCACTCTTCGCTTGGGTGTGCGACTGCATCGATTGTTTCATCGTATGCTCTCGAAGTCTCTTTATCGATCTCGCAGATTCCATCGTACACCATAATTTCGTATTTATTTCTCCATACTTTTCCGTTATAATACGATATTAAACGGGCGTTTTCTCTATGAGCTTTAGCCGCTTTGTGTATCGACGAATACTCGATGGTCTCACCCGTTTCCAAGTCAAAAATAACGACTCGTTTCGGGTTGTTTCTGATACCATTCAATCTATCGTATCTACCATCGTCATTATATTCTTTTCGACGATCTTTCCAATATTCTTTTTGATATTCTTTTCTCGTTAATTTCGGTTTACCTACCAGGGAGTTGTCCGCGGGAATCAATCCTTTCTCGATCAGCAGCTCTACCAATTCCGGTTTGTTGAGATGAGTGACACCTTTAATCTTATTCTCTTTCGCTAACTTGTGTAATTCTGGTAGTTTCATTTTATATACTACAAGATTGTCTTTAAACATGAAACTTATTTTCATACAGATGATTAGTACACTACGCTCATTTTCTGTCCATCTGACTGGAAGTTTAGCAACTTATCTGAAATTATAACCGCGTAACCTTGCGTATCGGCGGGGACTGCGGCGCTAAAAGTAGCTTTGATTTGGATATCGACGACCGACGATTTCAGTCTTTCCGATTGTTTACTAACATCGAAAACTATGAGCGGATATAGATCTTTGTAATCGGCTGGAGTGATGTTGCTTTGCGTAATCAACGGATCCATTCCGTAGAACTTTTCGCTGAACGACGCCGCGTCTCTATAAGCTCTCGAAAATTTCTGGTTGGGAAACGATAGGTCGTAGTCGACCGCCGGATATCTCTCTTGATTCATCATCACGTACATGTTTTTGAGGTTGCAATGATCGAAAATCGAGGGGTTATGTTCTTGGTTGCCGTCGCTTCGAGCGGTTTGAAATCCTACGACTATCCATCTAGGTTTTTCAGGAGCCGTCTTGACACTAAGACGCCAACTAAAAGTATTGGATTGATGAACCCCTATAGTATCGCATTGTCGCGCTCGATATGCGACGGGTACCGATGCTTTCGATTCGATAGTTTTGTACAATTGCATCTTCTCCATATCCGCCGGAGTAACGTGCGGCATAAACCACGAGATTTTCTCGACGTCGACTTTCCCAGCATCCACGGCAGCGAGTCTAAAAATAGCGTCGTTGTCCGATTTGCGAACCATCGTTAGCGTGTGCTTAAAACCGTACACTATTTTATCGTAATCCTCGCAGAATCCGAAAATATGTTTCAGGGGCACGATGAAACTAAACGTTCCCTTAGTCGTTGGTTTTTGAATAAGATACCCTTGACGAGTCGCGAAACCCGCATTATCCGCTATAACCGCGGTTGCCCCAGTATCTTTGCACCATAATTGATTAAGACCTTGCGCTTTGGCGAAGTCGTCCGGATATTTAAGCAAACCAAGCATCGTCGTTGCTTGGCCTGGGTGAAATACCGTTTCGATATCTTGATTCGATAGGGAATACGCGATTTGACTGAAAAGATGCAAGAGTCCATTATTCGCGAGGGCTACAGCGTTAACATTAGCGTACGCCGTTCCATCCGCTTTGACTAACCTACCTTCGAAAAGCAGGTAAGATTCGGCGGGATGGCAAAATAGATCTTGAGTTTCGATATTTATGCGAATCTCGCCGGGTGTGTTAAAAGTCGTTCTCGCTGCTGGTTCGTATTCATGCCATTCGTATTTTTCGATTCCTTCGTCGACCTCTGTGGGTTCTGTAATGTTTAGAATATTCGTTTGCATTTTAATTACTAAAGATTATTTATTTAAACTCACGCGAGTTTCAATCCCGCTCCGTTTTTGTTGAGACCACGCACTAGATCTCGAATGGACACGGCATTCGAAGAAAGTCCATCACCGGCTAGTATCTTATTAATATCAGTAGTTCCTACATCGTTATCGATTAGCCGTGCTAAGATAGCTGCATTCTCTCGCGTAAGCGCTGGTATCGTTTCGACTACAAGCGTCTTCGGAACCGACGCTGCTAAGAGTTTAGTCACAGCTTTATCCATCAAGCGTTTACCAACTTCTACGGTGGTATTCTTTCCAACTTCTAGCGCCTTTTTAGCCAACTCTCTCGCGGCGTCTTTACCCGCGCTAAGGGCGGATGATGCGGCTCGTTTACCGACATCCGAAGTGAAGAGCTTCTTGAAAACTCCCGTAATAGTATCCATTATTCCCGCTCCTCCTATAACGTGTTTTCTCTTAATTCTTCTATTAGCGATGACGAGCATGTTTTATAATCGCAATATTAAGTTTTTATATCCAGAACTGGATTGTTCGATGTTAGAATTACGAATGTTTATTTATATTCTCCTGTTAATATAAAAACAACACGAGAATATAAAATGGATTCCTACTCAGAACACGTTGAAAAATCGACCGGCTCATTTTTAACTCTGGCTTCTAATAACGCAAAGATTATATCCCTTTTTATTTCCGAAGTGAAAGACGCTTGTAGTGAATTCGTAACCGACGTTTTCGACCTAGTCGGAGACGCTTCAGAATGTGGCGAGCATAGCGACAGCGAGTGTAGCGACAGCGAGTGTAGCGATAGCGAGTGTAGCGACAGCGAGTGTAGCGACAGCGAGTGTAGCGACAGCGAGTGTAGCTATAGTGAGTGTAGTGATTGCCACTACATTAAAGTAGTCTCTAACGCGTTAGAGAATAATACTGAAGAGATCTCGGATGAGCTTACCAAAAAGATCGTTGCTAATGAATTCGAGTCGATCATTCACGACCTTAAGAACAAGCTAAATAGCTTGGAAAAGAGGTATCTCACGGCGAAGGTTGCGTTCCATAACCGTATGAATGATGAAATGGAGATCTTTACGACAACGACATATGTGTAAACGATATTCTGTAACTAAAGCGAGTTACAGAATCTTCAAAGTTTTTTTTTTTATAATCGCAACATTAAGTTTTTATACTGTTCTTTACCGATCTCTTTTTGTCGTAATAGTTCATCGCATATACCAACGATCTCATTTCTTACTCCCGTATTACCCGCGTCGTAGCTAGCGAAACGCAGACTCAACATTTCTACTAAAGCATTCGGATCTTGCGGAATTACGACGACTCCTTTACCCGTCTTCGGCGTCTGTTTTCCAGTCTTCATTTCCCATATCGGTTTAATGATATTTTTGTACTTTTCACTTCTAGACGATTTTGGTTTACTCGGATTGTTAGGTTGTCTCATGGCATTCGTCGCGTCTAGAATCTCGACGTAATCAGACATATCGTTGTCGTCGTAAATCGAACTGTTCGGTTTAGCCATAGTCACTAGCTCCCAAAGTCCCGGAGTACCTGTATAAGTCTTCTCTCCGACTATTATATCGTCGTTCTGGAACGATACGCGTGTGTCTCCGATATAAAATTTCCCGTCTTTTTTTGAATTTAGACCGAACGTCGTATCGGTAGACTTTTTATTAGAAGCGTATTGGGACAAGTATTTCGTTGCCACATCTCCTAATTCTAACATTCTAACGTCTTCTATAGGATCCTCGTAAGCCTCTATCGAGGGATACTGTGGAAGCTGTATGGCTTTTAACGACGACGATATCGATGCGGGAAGCGCTTTTAGAGCGTTAGATGTGGCTGCCGAGTTTTCCTTAATAGTAGACAACAAAGCGTTTTGTTCTTTCGATATGGTCGATTGCGAGTCCACGATCGGCTTGTACAACTTTACCAAATCTCGCTGCAATCCTATATCGCCTAGTTTCTCGGATAAATAATCTCGTTGAATGTTTTTCTTCGTCTTCAGAAACTCTTCGACGATAAAGTCTCTTTTGGTGGGATCGTTAATCTTTAGAAATGACATTATTTTAACTATGCGGTATAATGTTTTAACACGTTTTTGGAACACGTGTTAAAACATTGATATAGGATGAACGTGATTTTTTACGTTTTTATGTTTTATGTTTTACGTTTATGTTCTATGTTTTACGTTCTTCGTTTTTCATCGATTTCCCAAACGCATCCTTCAACGACTCGGCTATAGTTTCTCGATTTTCTGATTTTCTGATTTCTTCTTTCATTTCGTTAAATTTCACGCGTTCGTTTAGAATTAACGAGTATTCCTCATCCGAAATATTACCGTCTTCCAAAGATTTCGAGATGTAGTGACTGATGGCGTTGAGTCTCGCTTCGGCTAACGTTTTAATATTTTCGTGCTTCTCTGCCTTTGGTGTGAGCTTTCTATTGATCACACGTCCGATCACGCTGAAAACACCCGCTCCAACCGCCAGTGTTTGTAGACCTATCGCGATAGGTGCCACGACTATCGTAGACAGAACCGTGATCGCTGAAGCAGTTGAACCCAACGCGACTAGAGTCGATATACCGTCTACTACGTTGATAAACCTAATGCCTTTACAATACTTTTTACAAAGAGTCTCTCTTTTTTCACGTTCCCGGTTGAGCTCTTCTTGAATTTCAGTGATTTTCGAAAGTCGGTAAACGTGTGCGCTTCCATCGATTTTCGTTTTCAGTGGGATATCCATTCTTTTTTATAATTATAGGATATTATTTTTAAACTGCGATATAATTAACGAAACATAACGAATCGCCTTCGATTATACTAACTACGGAATCGGAGTCGTTTTGAATAGTAATTTCGATGTCTTCTACTTGTCCGGTAATGACTCCATCTCGTAGACTCGCTTTGATTTCCTGTCTAAGCGAAACTAGACACGATCCTTTTGTCATTCGAACGCCTAGTCCTAACACCACTATAGCTGTTTCTCTAGGTTGAATCGTTATCAGTTCTTGCGCAAAAATTTCCCATCTTAGTCCACCTAGTTGCCTGCGGGGTGTATGCGTCACTCTTTTCAACGTCCAACGCACCTCTTTCGGTTGGGTTCTAACTTCGACTCGACGAGCGGGTTTCGTTATAAATTTATGGATAGGTCTGTTGAATCCCGACATTTTATTTATACGAGGATTATTTTTAAAGCAACATACCGAGAATCGGAATATTTTGGAATGGCGAATTAGGACCTAGTAAAAACCCGCTACCCGTTTTCATATACAACCCGCTACCCGTTTTCATATACAATCCCGTTCCCACCGTACTACCTTTCGACCACGGAGACAGATACAACCCATTTCCATCCGGTCTTACTTTACAAGCCAGGCCGCCTTTATTAACGTACACTACTCCCGATCCGCTTATTTTATCTACAAGTTTCGATGTAGCCGCGGAACCTAATCCGTTTAAAGCGCCTTGTGCTAAACTAGGGATTACGCTAGAAAGAAGAAATTTTCCAGCAGTAGCTAGAAATGGTAATATAGCTCCGATAAAACCGCCTTCGACTTTAGCGTTATATATTAATTGCGTTTTACTCATTTTGATCGTCGTGCCCTTTCCGTTCTGACAAGCATTCTTCATTTTATTAATTTGCGCTTTCGTAAAAGCTAAAACGTGGTCTCCATCCATATCATCGTGAGACAGTCTAATACTAACGCCATCGATTCCCGCTTCAAGCGCTCGTTTAATCTTGTCTTTTTGTCCTTCCGAAATATTAACACAGAAGTTTGTGTACTGAGTCATTTTATATATAACTAAGATAAAGTTTTAAGTCTTCACACTTCTCTAATATGAAACTTGATCGACATCGCTTCCCCTCTAATGTTAATTAGTTTTCCATTTTGATCGGTAAGTCTCGTTTCCATCGATGAAATCGTATTCATCGTAACGGGGAGATAAATTAAATTAGCCGGGATTTGGATGATCTTATAACCAGGTCCAACGGTAGGGAAAAACGAATATATCACGTTCGTCGTCGATCCATTCGAGTACGAACCCCCGATTATGTCGCTAGTTACTCGAAAGCTGTCTATGTTCATTATATTCACGATGTGCTCCGATTCGAAATAACCCTCCGTATATGTCCCGGGAGTGAAACCTAGGACCGTTCTGATCGAGTTGTCTGATGTGAAATCAACCTTATAATTCGGCGCAATGTTTAACACCGCCTTCAACGTATTAGTGTTTGCTTCTAACGTAATGCAATATTCTTCGTTTGAGGTATCGTAATGACCGTTCTCTTTCATGATTTTCTTCACGTAGTCGTTTATATCCTCGAGCTCATAGGACCCTTCCGGAATATCTACGTCGAACCACGTCACGCCATTGTCGGGCGAATACCTGAAGTTGTTGTTGCTCGCGTCTATGTTAGGAAACACGTAGTAAGTATACAAATCGACTAGAGCCATTTCGTACTTTTTGGTTTTATCTAGTTCGATTACAGGATTGTTCTTCGTTATTATTCGTGCGGTTCTGTCCTTTTCGTTGCCCACTAAAATGTAAAACGACGATTTAGGATTCGTGTTAGTCGCAGTCTGTGCCGTGTTCACCTGTATCTTCACGAGGAGTTCTTCCATTTTTACTAGTATATTATATTATTTTAATTCAGAATTGGGGATGTAAAATTCATCTAATCCACAACGGTATTTACCGCTGCTCCTTTCACTCGTTAAGTCGATAACTACGAATTGATGCGGTTGTTTCAACGACTCCACGCATAGTTTTTTAAATTCCTCTATAGACATGTCCGTACTTACATGATCGTTGTAGATATGGGAAACGTTCTTCATGTCTTGGGGAAATAAACAAATAAAGTTTGCGTTCTCTCTGATAGTCTGCCTAGGCAATTTAAAATAATTCTGGGCGAGGTACAAACAGTCGACGTTACTATGTCTGCCCCTAATATAATACGTTTCGCATTTGTTCTGCTTTTCTAATTGTAAATCGTCAAAAATCATCAAGTTCTTCTTTTCACGGCTCAACTCTCTCGGATCCGGTACATCATTCGCGGATTCGTAAAACCTGCATTCGATATCCGACTTGTCTCTTAACTCTTTCGCTATCTCTTCTACAACGCACGCCGGAGAAATATTAGACCTCATTATCTCATCTCGAATGTTAAACAGCTTGATGATCGTTTCTTTTGGTAGTTTTTCTTCGAATGCCTTCTTAAGAATTTTGTACTCCAGCTGAAATAGAGATTTTCCGAATACTTGTAAATTGTTATAATCGAGCCATCCAGGTCTCAAAAGTAAGTTTAACAATAACATCGTCTTACCACATCCCGATTTCCCTACTATTACACCCCTTATACTTTTAGGTAATAGGTTGATATTAAATCTTTTCGATTGTAAATAGTTCCACGTTAAGTCTTTCACTTCCATTTTAAATATATAAAAGTTCTATATTAAAACTGAAATGTATTGCGTAAAGTGTAAAAGACAGACCGAAACAAAAGATATACAAGATGTCGTGGCTAAGAATGGGAGACCCATGCAACGAGGTGTATGCGTTGTATGTGGGAAAACAAAAACTCAATTCGTAAAAGGAACCACTGCGAAAGGCGGAGATGTAGTTGGTTCGTTGAATGCAGCCACTAGTAAGATAAAGTTACCTTGGGCTAAATATCCAGGTGAGATGCATCTTCCAGGTCACTCGTTTACAGGACCCGGGAAAGACTAGATTTGAGACTGAATCCCGACGGCACTCCTAAAGATTGGAGTACCCCCATCAACAGAGTAGATAACGCGGCTTACCATCATGATTTGGCTTACGATCGACACACTGATACGGCTTCTAGGAATGTTGCCGATAGAGCAATGAT
>OY744608.1:62817606-62927606 GCA_963556255.1 Allolobophora icterica
TAATCTGACACTGAATTGTCACGCTCAAAACATAATCATGCTACATGTAGGCCTAATCAGTATCAGTTTAAAATCCTCCACTTTGGTAAACTATTATATACGGCTGGTTAGCTATACATTGGTTAAAGCGTACGGCTATAGGCGTCTCTCTGTGCGACGATGTCACTATGGCGTAGCTATTGTAGAGGAATGGTGCAGCCGCATCGCGGGCGATGTATAAGGGACTTCTAAAATAGGGTGGCAAACTGAGGTGCTTAAGACAATTTTATCACCACCCTATAACTTCAATGGTCATCACGTGACGACAACGAGAGCCTATACCCCGAACTTGCCCGAAGCGCCAGATTTGGCCGATGAGAAACTTCGGACTTGATATCTTGTCGAGTTTTAACTCAAGTTAAACTGACTCAATCTGTCTGCATTCAGAGTTAGTCTTCGGCCTTGCGGAAAATGTCCACTGATGTTGAGGCTCTGCCCCGGACCACCTCTAGGGTAGCTTAACGGCGCTTCCTCAGACCTCCTTGCCAACAGTTTGAGGAAGAGTGTGCAGTTGACATTTCTGAGTATTTCCGCGTCCATCTCGTTTCCACCTCCATCTCTTCTTCCTTCTAATCTGGTCTTCCATCCTCCTCCTTCTTATCCCTCGGCTCATTTACAGGACAACAACAAAGTAAACAACAAAAATCTACCGACAAACTATGAGCTTACGAGATTTTAAGCCACGCCAGAGGCCCCACTGCCTTATTGAGCTTACGGGATTTTAAGCCACGCCAGAGGCCCAGGCCCAGCAGGTCTACTAGGCCTACTACTACTACACACTCGCGCGCACACACACGCACGCACGCACACACACACTACACCGACAACAGAGAGCCATAGTGCAACCATAACATGCATCAGAATCCATCCCATCACGGCATCACCCCTCGGGCAGAACACTCGCCCCCAGCAAATCCACAGGCACCTATAGAAACACAGTAAACCACGAAGATTTTTATTACATGTTACAACAGATAGTATCCTAAAGGAAAGAATAAAATACATTTCTTTTTCTGGGGCGGGCCCTGTTGGTCGGCACCGCACTGACAGACATCAGAAGCTTTATGTTGCAGTCTCAAGTCAACCAGGTCAACAATCGTTGAGCTCAGCTGCTCGCAAAGTTATGCAGGTGCTGCGCCTCCGTAGGACCTACATCAACTCGGACCCACTGTATCTTGTCATGGCTCGAACCATGGGCGGCGATCCCGGGGGATGGTCGAGGGGGCAAGACCCCACCTTTAACAGTGGGGGGGACACGCCATACATCGGACCCCCCAAATTTTGAAGAAACACCCAAAGAAGGTCATCAAATTTGTTTGTACTCAGGTTATAAAATTTTTCGCGCGTCAGCGGGAAAAATTTTTTAGACCTCTTTTTTGACCAGATCAGTTCAAAACTCTTTTTTTATGACAAGATCAGTTCCCAAATGTCCTCCCCCCACCTCTCAAACAAGATCGCCGCCACTGGCCGCTACTGTCTAGAGCAGTGACGTAGCCAGACTTAAATTCAAGTGGAGGCAACTCAGAGAGACACCCAGGTGTAGTAGGGGTGCGGAGGTGGCCTACTATAACCCGATGAAAATTTTTGAAATCTAAAAAGGTAAGAGCAGGGCTTAAAGTGTGAATGGACGGTCATGGACGGCGTCCAGGCACTTATTTTCAAGGCTGGACGCCGTCCTGCCACTTATTAGACCCGCACGGCCTGGACGCAGTTCATGCAGCGTCCATGCAGTGGCGTCAAAACCATGTAACGAGGGTGGACACTGGACAAGGTTTAGGAGCCCCGAGGTCCCAAAGTCTACAAGCTTTTTAGCTTAAAAATTTTCATGTCTTTCCCGTGTAGGTCTCACCGCTTTGCAGTCTGAACTAGCCTGTATGTAGCCTATGACGAATGCTTTGTGATACATGATACACCTCCAGATATGCCTCCACAGATGTATACATGTAAGTGTGGGGTCTGGTCTAGACTAGGTCACCTTAATGTCGGGAGTATTTGACCCTGGTCGACCTGTGGTATGTGAGCCAGATCCTCCCTTTCTGGCGTACAACTACTCATACACTTTCACCGCATATAGGCCTATCTCTACACTCATCGCTAAGATATGCATGTAATAATATCTTCCTCGTTCGTATGTCTCTGTCTCTCTCTGTGTCTCCGTCTCTTTCTCTCTCTTGTTTTCTCTCGCTCTGTCGCTGTAGCAGTCTGTCTCTATCAAAGTCTCCCTACAAGCGTTGTGGTCTGTACACATTACGTTGTCTACAAACGACAGCAATCTTCATTCTTCGTGTGAATTTAAAGTAGTCCTATTCGTCTGCTTACAAAGAAACGACTTTTAATAAAATTTTAATCGCCGGGAAAGCTCTCTTGAACCAGATAAACTATTATAAGACGCAACTTATGGTAAGGAACTTCTAAATTTAGAATAGCAGTTTGTTGCTTTGCTCTTTAAGTAGGCCTAGTACATAAGTAATCTGCTTCACTTCGTGAAACATTACTAATGCATTTTACTTAAACCTGAAACGTTATGCTGTGAATCTGTTAAAATAAGAAAGTAGCCGAGTATCGAGAAAGTTGATTACGTGATTGTCTAAATTATATGCCTCCAGAGATCGGCGTATCAGCCAATCTATGTGTAATTGTAATTGTAATCGATAATTTTTATAGCGCCACTCAAAATTAGAGGCGCTCCCGACCCGGGTCTTCACTGACAAAAGAAGAAATGTTTTCAAGCGATTGCGAAACTGGATAGGAGAGAGAGAGAGAGACAGACAGACAGACAGACAGACAGACAGACAGACAGACAGACAGACAGACAGACAGACAGACAGAGAGACAGAGAGACAGAGAGACAGAGAGACAGAGAGAGAGAGACAGAGAGAGACAGAGAGAGACAGAGAGACAGAGAAATGAGGAGAGAAAGGAAGGAAGAGACAGATCGAGGTGACTGAGATAGATAGAGTAAGGAGAGATAGTGAAGAGAGAGAGGAGAGAGAAGAGAGAGAGATAAGGAGAGAGAAATGAGGAGAGTGAGAGGAAGGAAGAGACAAAGGCAACTGAGATAAATAAATAGAGTAAGGAGAGACGGTGAAGACAGACAGAGACACAGAGACAGAGACAGAGAGAGAGAGAGAAGACTGAAGTCCTGGGTTCCAGCTGGATGGGCCCGCAACCGCAAAACTACGAGACTGCAGTGATAGATAGATAGATAGATAGATAGATAGATAGATAGATAGATAGATAGAGAGAGAGAGAGAGAGAGAGAGAGAGAGAGAGAGAGAGAGAGAGAGAGAGAGAGAGAGAGAGAGAGAGAGAGAGAGAGAGAGAGAGAGAGAGAGAGAGAAGAGGAGAGAGAGAGAGGAGAGAGAGAGAGAGATGGAGAGAGAGAGAGAGAGAGAAATGAGGAGAGAAAGGAAGGAAGAGACAGAGGTGACTGAGATAGATAGAGTAAGGAGAGATAGTGAAGAGAGAGAGAGAGGAGAGAGAAGAGAGAGAGATAAAGAGATAAAGAGAGAGAAATGAGGAGAGAGAGAAATGAGGAGAGTGAGAGGAAGGAAGAGACAAAGGCAACTGAGATAGATAAATAGAGTAAGGAGAGACGGTGAAGAAAGGGAGAGACAGACAGACAGACAGAGACAGAGACAGAGAGAGAGAAAAGACTGAAGTCCTGGGTTCCAGCTGGAAGGGCCCGCAACCGCAAAACTACGAGACTGCAGTGCGCATCCAAAGGAACTACAAAGTGGCTACTCTAGGCTATTGATACGGTCTCTGATGAAGACTGCTGCTTCATGAGGGACCCGTACAGTATAGCTTAATGTTGATGGCAGGCAATCAGTTCGTGCATTCCGAAAGTTCAAAGAAAACGGAGGAAAAATTGTCCCGCCCGAGTTGAAGCCGCTACTGTTAGCATTGAATACAATACCGGTTTGGACTGCAGAATGTGAAAGGGGGTCCAGCCAGATGAACTTAATAATTAGCCCTACAAGGAATTCTCTGTCAGTTGAAACTGTCTCAAATCTGATGTTCGGAAAACTTGTCGGTCCTCCTTTTGCCAAGTAAATTAGTCCACTCCCTTACGCTACTTCATGGCTTTCTGCAGGAAAACACTCAGCTGACGACACCAACAGTCTGGCATGCTCAGCCAGTATTGACTGTGATGCTGCGTACACTGCAGTATGGGACATTTTGTAAAAATAATATTATGCAGCCAGTGTCTATGCTCTCTACCTGACTGTCACGTCAACTGCAAGTCTTGTCTTGACTGTTTCATAAATGAATCAACTGATGAAGTTAAATGACTTCAATACAACGTATTAATAAAGTACAATACGATACCACTTCGACTTATACTCAGGTGAGAAATGTCGGGGCTTAGGGGTTCAACCCCCTAGTATTTCTTAGGACCCCCAGTTAAGTCTTCATTGCACACCACGGGGGTCGTTTCCAACTGCTAGTGTGATTATATTGTGCATAAATTATGTTTCTGGCATTTGCTTTCACAATTCACTTTGTGGGTTACTAATAAAGTAATGCTCTGGTTTATTGTGAGATTTGTGACCATGTGAAATGTATACTAATAAATTTGGTGATATCATCACTTTAAGGAGTGTAAGCTTTCTATTGCATTTTTTTATTTTCTCATTTTGCAAAATAATTATGGATAAAATATTCTACTCCATATGGATCAAACTCATAAAAGCCTATACCCCCAGTCTTTTCTACAATTCTCACTCTGCTTATACTTTATGTCCATTTAAAAATATTCAATATAAAATGCGACTGGTGTCAAGATAAATATGCCACGATTATAAATATAGCTCGCAGTAGAAGCCTAGAAGGACATTTCAATTTTTGATGCTGCGACCGCGAGCGGTGTTCTTTTAACATCTGAAATATCAGTTTTCTCACATGTCAAATACTCAAATTTATCAGATTGATATGGTTTAGGTAGTTTTATTTCGAAATCATCGTTGAAAATTTTGAGGTAAACAAGAGCCCAAAATGTGCTCCCTTTGGCATCAAATGCTCAAAATTGCGTCGGCTTCTGGGGCTCCGCCCCAGACCCCGCTGGGGGAGCTTACGACGCTCCCCCAGACACCCTAGTCGTTAGGGGCTTCTTGCCTTCGGCAATCGCGGCTTCGCGCCTTCGGCGCTGGCATTTCCCCCCACTCACACGTTCTACTAGGTCCTCCCAATTTCTAGACCATGGCACGTTCTACTAGGTCCTCCCAATTTCTAGACCATGGTTGCGCCTATTCTAAGGGGCGTCCAGGCACTTCTTTTTTTACACTTTAAGCACTGGGTAAGAGGAGGCAACTGCCATCCCTTGCCTCAATGTGGCTACGCCTATGGTTTAGAGTATAGCTAGACTCTAGACTCTTAACATCTTTTATTTGGTTAAACGACTAAAACGAGCCACAGTTACTGGACATTGAGCGCTTCTTGGCTGACTAGAGGGCGCCGCGTCTCAAGCCGCCGTTCATCTCAGACTACATATTTTACTAGATACATGTCCTTTCTCTGAGGTGTTACGATTGCGCTATATCTAGTTTGATAAGTCAACTAAAATTAAAAATTACGCTTGATTGTTAAATATTTTATTTCAAATTATATTTTGATCTGTTTGTGCTGTTCGATTTTATTGTCTTGAATTATTTAGCACTAAACTAGATATGTAAGTTCTAAATAAAGTGCAAAACAGTCAATTATTGCAGGCGCCTTGGCTATAAATACGTCATCAAATGTGTTGAATCTGTCGATCGTAATGAAAGCGCCAGTGTAGATAACATTGCGTTTGAGTTTCGAGGCAGCGTAGTGTGTTAGGTTGATAATTTTCGAATTAAGAATGCGTTTGTTTCAGGTAATACGATTTCCGCTTATATCAGATTTGCTTGTCAAATAATTACCTGTTTTATCTACTGTCAAACCCTTGAAGTGCACGAAATTATTTTTTAAATATCGAGGTTGACCTTTTTGCATAGCCTACGTGCAATGACAGCCGGAGGCTCAACATTTCTTATTTCTAAGGCACGCCGAGCTTTCGTTTTAGCCTCCATGTACTTTAATTACGTTATTCATTTTAGGCGTATTGTAATGCAGACCAGAACTGCAGCAGTACATTGACGTACTGGCGTTTAAAACACTCGATTGCATTTGACTCATTTGTGGTTACATTATATTTAATTGCATCTGTATGGCTACTGTTTTCGCTAAGTTAGCAAAATTTCATAACAGCTGCATTACAGTGATAGTGACGTTCCATCACCGTAGAAATTCAGATTACTTACTATTTTTTATCAGGTGGCGCTGCGTGCTGCTGCTGCAGGTCGCCCTTTTAGCACGGGTGCCGTCCGCAGCGCTGGGGGCAAATACCCGAACGACCCTGGCTACAAGACTATTCAGCAGCTGCAGAGTGCATGGGCAGTAAGTTTATTGGTTTTGTTATTCTTTAAATTATTTTTTATAATGTTTAAATTAAACTGATAATTAATACATCTAACTACAAACTTTTGAGTGAAAAATATCAATAACGAAATAATGCTTGCTCTTGGCACCTCAAAGAGCGAGCAGAATTAATATTTCAGGTCTCCCAACCCAGTTTTATCATTTACTTTGGCTATACTGAATGTTGGTGACTGTTTAGTGACGTCCTCTGACTTGGTTTTGTCAGAAGTGCTTCACATGAGTTTCTTGAAGAGGCACTATACAAATTCATCATTATGATTATGGTCATCCTCTTAAAGTAACCATTCAGAAGATGGTTTTAATTTTTGTATTCCACTTTAATGTATGGCATAAATCCTTAAGGTAAACAAACATACATGTTGTTTAATTCCTCACAAACTGCATATATACAGCAAGACTTCCTTATATCGAACATCAAGGTACCGTCGCCAACAGTTCGATATACATGTCGGTTGGTGACGTGCTTGTACTTCCAAATGGTTACAAGCTCTGGCTACTCTACTTTGAAGAAGATCAAGACCAAAACTTTTGCAAGACCAAGACTGTTAAAAACGAACTCGAGTGCACTCAAGACTGAGACCTTGGTCTCGAGGACGGACAACAAGACTGCCAACTACTCTACCACATGGAGGCCAACTAGCATTGCTTCTTAATCAAGTGGTCATATTTTCATAAGAAATGTAACGAGGACACAACTTGGTCCAGATACTCTTTACATGAAGTCCTCTGTCAATTGTAAATGGAAATCTGTTGGTTGGCCTCCATGTACCTGGGCCCCGGCAACTTCTAGTTTTCCATGCATTGTTTTGCTTATAAAACTCCAGTCCTTAATGACATTTAATATCATATAGGCTAGCATAGAGAGTGCCTCTGATTAGTTTGTTCTTCAAGTGGAGCCATAAATGTTCAATTGATGCAAGTGATTTTTCAGAAGTTGTCATAATTTCAGGTTGATGATGGAAAACTAGTTTGGCAGAAGCGAGGTTCCCGCGATCAGGTTCCATATCTCCTGACGATGGGCCTCACACTCGCTGGCGTCCTCTGTTCTGTCGTCCTCATCGGAGTGATGTCCTTTCCACAGAAGAAACAGGAATAAGCCAGAGAACCAGTCTTGCAATCAAAGCTTCTTCCTTCCCAATGCACTCTATGACAAGCTTTCACAACATTCATTCATTTTTTAACCAGTTTATTATCAGCAACGACTGATCAGTTTAAAGTAATTTTAGATGTGAACTTTGTACAGTGCACTAGATCAATTTTGTAATTAGGCCAAAGTAAGTAAGATATATGAACATTCTTTCATTCATTTCGGTTGCTAGAGTGCCTTCAGCAGGAGGTTTCTTTACAAAATAAAATGTGGGATTTATGCCTCTTGAACCTTGTAGTGTATGGGGTATGAGACGTGTTGAATGCAACTTGAATCCAAATCGGGTTAATGCTTTCTCCTGGTACTGTGGGGTGCTTGTCACCCAATATTAGGGTATACAAATCCTTTGAGCTGTGCCACAAAATACCTTCAAGTGGATTGCACGCTCTTTCAACTGAATATGATCTCGGCTGAACCCTACCATCACGTCAACATGCAGAAGATCAGTCCACAAAGACCGAGAGGCAGCTTTTGATGGATCAGTAATTTGAAAAGGCAAGTTATAAATTGAAAAGGGCATGACAAACAACTGAGCAGAATGAACAGGAAGGGAACTTAAAAAATCTAGGTCCAGCAATAAAAAAAACTCGTTCACCCAGCAATGCAATGAATCCAGGCTCAAACCTCCAGGAGTAACCGATTTGGATCTCGAGATGCAAGGGACCAGTTGAGCAGAGGGGCCTCAAACATCAACTTACAGAGACTAGTGACCTCTGCTTAAACGTCGAACTATTAGAAATGACAAAAAATACCAACTGTAGTGTCAAAATTGTAAGTTACACCAAGGCCATCAAGATTCACATTAACCAGAATTCAGAAAATGTTTCTGCTGAACTTGATCAGTCAGAACACTTTAGTGACGAGTGTGTACAGTGTACTAAAATGTATGGAAAACTAATCCCCTCGTTGTTAAAGGATTAAAGCATACATACACCTGTAATGCAAAGCAAAACAACCAGATGCATTTATTGTATTTTGCAATGATTATTGAAAACAAGCCACATCAAAAGTAGGACACCTAACTACTTTAAAGCTTAATAATGATTTGGACAAAGTCACAACATCAATAAAAGATAGCAATAAATTTCAAACATTCAATGTGTGAAATATTGCCAAGTTAAGGGAAATTTGTATGACTGGAATCTCGAAGAGGCGAGATGAAATGAGCACGAACAATTTAAATCAAGCAGATATGCAGAGTACAATACACGCAATATACGTGATATATACGCAATTCATTCAAAGGCAGAAATGTAGAGTTCACGACAGAGAAACGTTCCAAACCTAGGATTACTTGAACACAAAAATGCTACTGAAGAATTTCAGATCTAAAACCGAGGTTTAAATATGCTGACATTTGAAACGTTCTACAAGAAAGAAGCCTTTGGTTCCCACTTGAGAACGATTCCCTCCGTGGGTTTCAAGTAGACGACGCTGCTCGATTTGATCACCGTCTTCTCCTTGAAGTTTTCGCTGCGTCCTATGCCATCAAAGTTGTAGGTGGACGCCACAATTTCTGCTTCGTCAGGAATAATATCCTTGACAGAGCTTTCTTTGAAGTTTGCCGTAGACGTCTGTGGCCCGAAGTTGATCGCAACCAGATAGCCGGCAAATCCTTCTGCCTGGCGTACGTAGAACAGGATGCTCTTGTCCACATCAACAGTAAACTTGCCCCACTGGAATGAAGGTTCCCGCTTCAAGGCAATGAGCGACTCAAAAACCTTGATGTGACTCATGCCAGAACCATGTGCTGTTTGAGTCTACATAACATGAAAACACGAAATTTTGTTATGACTGTTCAGCTTTCATTTAAGAGAAGAAGAAGAGCAGTCATAAACCTTGATGTGAGTCATTCCAGAACCATGCCCCTTACCTAACCGGAGAGGCAGGCACAGGTATGAAGTGTTAGCAACTTGGCATAAGAGAGCAGGTGACCAGCCATCCTCCCTTTCCACTTGACCTTCCCAATGAGTGTGTATGATCAGTGTACTCATTATAGCCGAGTTGGCTAGGGGTGAAAGTGGAGTCGAAATCTTGCAACAGATTTAACTCCAGTGGGAATTTGAACCTCCAACCTCTCAGTCGAAAGTCCAGAGTGCTAACCACTACACTATCATACACTTTTCTTGTAATGTGAAGTGACGGAAGTTCCAATTTTCCGCTAGTATTACTGCTATTATTATTATTATTATTATTATTATTATTATCATTTGTAATGGACATTAATACAACAATCTCAAACATGCAGTCATAATAATCAAACATGCAAAGTCACGGTCTATGAATAGACATTATTAATATTTATTAGGCCTATTATTATAAGAAGATTATAAAGCGCAAGTTAATGAACTAAATACACCGGATATGCGCTAGACGTAAAGAAAACCAGACAATTATGGAGGCTTAGCAAACAAACATGTACAATGTAAATTTCTTTTTAAACTAGCTACTGAATGTGTTACCTTTCATGCGAGTAAAGCATTCAACACAACAGGACAAAAAGAAATGAGCAGCCAAACTCGGTTGTTCATTGCACAACTTTGTCAAATGCAAATACCCTCATTGACTCTGAAATTTGCCACAAAAGCATAATCTACTATTTTCTGGAAATAGCTTTCACAATTGAATTCAAATCTATAACGTACCTCAACATTGGTCATGTGGAAGTCATCCGCAACTGGAATCCACGGCTTTCCTGTCGTGAATCCAGCGTTTCGCTTGTCCGACCACTGCATTGGAGAATGCTGTCCAGCACGGCTCTGCAGACCCTGAAGCAAAACATTGTCAGATGAAGACTCATACATATTGAGCCAGACAACAAAATCAGTAAAGGGCACAGTAGAAGTCCCAACATACGAGAATGATCAAGCAAATTCACAGTCTTGGACACAGTAGAAGTCCCAACATGTGAAAATGATCAAGTAAATACATAGTCTTGAACACAGTAGAAGTCCTAACCATGTGAGAATGATCAATCAAATTTGCAGACTTGGACACAGTAAAAGCCCTAAACTATGAAAATAACCAAACAAATTCCACACTTTATCCTCATTCTCCTTATGAAGTATTTTATGAAGATTAAAAAAGTAGGCAAATGAATGTTCTATACTAAACTTTTCCCTTTTTTACAAAATATATTTTATGTAATATAAAAAATAATCACTGGACAAGAGAAAATAAATTTCTCATACATTTTAGCATTGGATACAAATTATGATACGCACAGTACTGTTGGATCAATTACACGAGTTTAAGCAAGCAGCCTGAGGATTTCTAAATACAAACGCACCTGTGGAATAGAATAGTTCAAGCTTGAATTGAACGTTGCATCTTTCATGCCGAGCTCGTCTCCGTTGTAGATGAAGATTGTGCCTGGCAGGGTCAGCAGAAGCAAGTTGATGGCATTTGTGTAACTCTGGTCTCCCATCCTAGTTGCAAGACGGCTTGTTTCATGGTTACTGACCTGTACAAAGCACAAAGACCATTCCTCTCAACAACCTAATCTATTCTGAGAACGCCTAAAGCACCACCATCGCATTGCACAAGGCATCATCACTCAGTGGTCGTTTTTAAGTGAAACGATAATCCAAAGTCACAATCCCTTTACAGGTTTGTAGATATCAAAGTACAGGAATTAACCAACACCTATTGCACCTACTATCGATACCAGTCTTTTGTACACACACACTGTACATCGTCCAATGCCAGTCACATTCAATGTAATATTTGGCAGGTTGTACAATGTGGCTCATTAACATGAAGTCATCAGGGGACATGCATTTGTGACAGAGGACACGCATTTGTGATACAGTGTGTAACCAGGCCGTTGGTGAAAAGTGATAATGCTGTTAAAGTCAATATCTACCACTACACTGCAGTTCTTGTACAATGCATTAACCAGTACAACACGCCAAGTTAATAGCTTTGGGGAACATAACATCACTGTGGTGTTGAGCAGAACAACATATAAACCAGGATTGCATAGAGTCCGCACTGGTCTCAAGACCCGCTATGGGAAACAAGTGAATATTAGTGAACAAGACTTGCCTGCCAGTTGGCAATCTTGCTGTTTGATTCGATGATCTTTGACCAGTCCTTGACGAGCGAGTGGACACAGTCCACAGTGCATCCAGCTTTAAGACCCCAAAGGGCTTTGTTTGTTGGAAGGTGGGCTCCTGGCCGGTCTGGACTGCCAAAAAATTCAGTGGTCTCGTTGGTATTTCGGTTGACGTCCGCGATCAACAGTCTTGGAAATCGACGACTCCTGCGTTCAAACATTTCGAGTAATTATATCAACCGACTGAATAATAAACTGGAAATTGTTTTACCTGTGCTGGAAATGACCATCAGAACAAAACATGTCTATTATGTCACCGTACTCCCTACTAAAAGAGGTCATAGAGGCAAGAATGGAGGGGAAGGACAAGAGGAAGACCAAGACAGATGATGTTGAACTGGATGAAGGATATAGCAGACTCAAGGAGGTTCAACATTGGGAGGAGTGGTTACGTTGGACATTCGAACCTGCCCCAGGCAGAGAACTGGAAGATTATGCCACCGGGGAATGGGAAGTATAACCTGAAATGGCCTCCCTTCAGATAAACATTAAACCATCTTCGTCATTTCAGTTGCATTGGATGCAAGTACCTACACAGTCGACATATAGCGCATTCTAAGTACCTCATCAAAGTGACGTGCTTGCAAGCCTCAGTGGTTTTGAAGTTCGCTAAGAACAACCAGTGCACCTATATGCAAATAATGTCCAGGTAACTGGAAGTCACTGCTGACAGGCTCTTGCAAACATGTGGAACCCAACCAACAGAATAGCTGTATTTAATATTTAAAATGCACTTCCGTCACAGTCTTATCTTCAAAAACCGATGCATGCTACTCGAACAGGCCAAGTTTGAGCATTTTCTCGAACTCATGACTATTCCAGGAATGATTTCACGGCTATCCATTTGGGGGCTAATCAGAGCCCAGTCTATGTCAAAAGGTTGCATTCATATTTCTACTCTAAATGCCATGATCTAAGTA
Organism: Allolobophora icterica; assembly: GCA_963556255.1. NCBI lineage: Eukaryota > Metazoa > Annelida > Clitellata > Crassiclitellata > Lumbricidae > Allolobophora > Allolobophora icterica. The sequence continues at coordinate 62,830,292 of OY744608.1, forward strand.
AAATCTACGATAAATGGTTGTCTGTATTTAAAATTGCAGCAGTAAAATCCGTTAGAAGTTTTATATTACAGTTATAACCATGCACACAGTCCACACTTACTTGGGTAGGGCAGGACTAGAGCTGTAGTTATCCAGTAATTCCCTCCAATGTGCTATCAATGTGTATGTTTCAGGTTGGACTTCCTAAAATTACAACAAGATTCAATAAAATACTCAGACAAGCATGAACATAATTACTGTAAAAGTAAACTCCTCCAGCAACAAATCCACTGTTCATCTTTTAAAAAATGCCAAATAACATTGAACAAGAGATCTCAACCACCACAACTGATCTTGTTTTCATCGAATCGATTCTTAATAATTTGTAAGCACATAAGTATCTATATAATGTACCTGGACATTTATATAGCGCATTTTAAAGAACCTCGCATGAAAATAGTAGCACATTTCAACAACAAATCTCAATATGTATAATTAGTAATTACAAAGATCTATTTTAGCAGGTGTTCACGCTTACAAAAACTTTTTAGTCTAAAATTTAACGCAGCTACAAACAGCAAAAATTCCAAGAATATGAACGAACGACCACGGAAAGCCAAAAATTCTATGACTCGTACAAATTCTTTGCACGAATCTTCTTATTTTGTCATCTTGCAAACCTCACCATATTTTTTTCCACAAACGTTTACCATTTAAGAGTGTGCATTGAGGAGTTTCTCTTGTAGTGGCACCACATAAACAAGCAATTAGAAAACACACATCGACTGAAGGAAGAAAGAACTGCACTGAACACTTGTTACAACAATAATATAACATGCCTAATTATAACATAATTTCTTCTTAGATCAGTATATTTGGGCCATAAGAGTTCAGCTATAGCAAATCAACAAATAACAGAACCTCTTTAAAAGCAGTTCTTGTTGTAGCTCCCCAAAAATCATTAAAACAAGTTTCCAGTATTCACAGACAAGAAGCAATCTGGTTAGAGTATGAGCTTTGGAAACGTGGTACTTACGGTGTTTTCGTCATTAAGGTTCTTTGGCTCGACCAGGCGATCAGCCCCAATGAAACGGAATCCATCCACCTTCTGTTCCAGCCAGAACAGCAACGCATCCTGTGAGGAAAAAATTCAATTGCAGAATTAACAACCAAGTTGAAAACTGTCCAAACTTTTCACTCCTAAGTTTCCCCATATAATATTACAAATCTTTCATAGTACATTTTCTAGCACATAGTGCTTCCTTCTTAGCACATTACGCATTTTCTATATGCTTCTTACAACTGCCTCCTCTGTAGCACGCTATGCCTTTGTCCCAGCACATCATGCTTCTTTCCTAGCACATGACACTGCTTTCAACAACAGTTCTTATAAGTATTGTCGTGTGGTTGACTAATGTAGTTTTGTTAGTTTGACTACAGCACTTAAAACCTCTTCATCATCTTACACATTCACCTTTGTAATTACACATTTTCAATTTTACAATAAGTCGGGATATGAAACCAGTTGTAGAGGTCAAAGGCCAATACCCCAGCAATCTGAAAGCATCCTACAATGATATAAAAAATTATCTAATCTAAATTAACAATCTGATTAGTGTTGCTCTCATAACTGCACAAGGCATCATTCGATGGTCGCTTTAAGCGAAACTGTAGTCAAACTAACAAACGTTCGAGACACCTAATTCAAATTCGAAAATGTCCACATTATATTAGCACGAAATAAAGACAAAAATTAAGACGATATTGATACCAAACTTACATCTATCATATGGACGACAGAAGGGTTAGTCAGGTTAAGGTCTGGTTCATCTGCAGAGTAACTGTGATAGTACCAGTCATCTCGCGCTTCATCCCGAGTCCACGCCGACTCTCCATATGCATTGCGCTACAAAGCAGTTGAAAAAAAAGTTAAAAATCTGACTTAAGACCCAATTTAATTTAGCATCTGATCGACCTGGACAGTTTAGTGACCGTTTCAGTTTCACTGGCACTGACAAGGTTTTTAAGCAGTGAATTGCATCCAAGTTTTAAAAAAAGCATAAAAACTGAAGTCATCGACGATAAATACAAATATGCATAAAAAGAAAATATCAAAGCCTGTAAGAAATAATTGTTTCATGCAAAATTAACTCTTTCACAAAGTAACCCATTTTCATGTTAACCAATTTTGGTAAGGCAAGGATATAAGCACCACATCTACACAATTTGGAACTTTAAAGATTATAAAAATGTGCTACATAAAAGATACGACAGTTTTTCAGATGTTGCCAACCATCTTTCATCAGAGTGACAATGCCAATCGTTGTTCTACCTGAAGATCGGGACAACAGTTTAACTTCAGTGACTGCAAGTAATAATGTATCTTTTGGAAAGTACTGCTTCCAACAAAGGGACTGTTTCAAGCTAAACAAGTTTCACTTGTCTTCACTCACCCAAAGACAATTCAATCAGCTTAAAGATAAATGTAAATGCACACGTTTTCTATAGCAACCACATGGCCTCAACCCTGCTCATTTTTCAATAAATTGATAGAGAGATCCTTCACCACCACTGCCCATTTGAATGGGCGCCATGCCCTTTAAGGTCTTAACACTCGTGGATACACAGTGCGATGAAGTTTCCTGCCTGTGAAGTTACATTACCTTACACAGAGAACTCAATTGGACTATGCTTTACCCAATCATTGGGAGGTATCCTAGCTCCATTTGAATCCACTGAACCATGGTTCCAAATGTAGAAGTCCTTCTTCGGAAGCGAGCCATTTCGACTCTCAAGGAACCACGGGTGACGGCGACTAGTGTGATTCGGAATGAAATCCAGAATCAACTTCATGTCTGAAATAAACAAATAGCTGTCCAATACTCGTACCTCAAAGACAGCTCATTCACTACCTAAACAATCTTTCTTCTTATTAATAGAGCATATTTATGTTTTTAATAAAGAATATACTTAACTTACTTATTAGTAGTTTACCCATGGGGAAAATTAATTAATCCCTCAGGAACAAAAATTACACTGGAAACTGATGTCATTATTACTATTTTGCTGTTGTTTGTTGTGGTTATTAATATTATTACTTTTATTATTATAGTCTTTTGCTCTGCTAATTTCAAATCTTACAATTCAGTAATCATAAGCAAAACTTGAATCAGTGGCAGAAGCGATAAAACAACTGGGACATAAAAAATTACAAATGAAATCAACCTAATTAACTGTAATTAAAATGACACTAAAGAAGTTACCTCAAGCCATACAGTGCATTCATGTTTTGAGATTATAGGTCTATGTTGTAGTGCTAAAACAATTAGGCAAAATGTCCATCATCTTTGTGGGGGTCGGAAACACGAGCAAGCTTTAGAGACAACTCAGCTTGTTCCCCTTGTGGGGCGTGGTGGCTCAGTGGTAAGTTCGGCGCCTTGTGACCGGAGGGTTGCAGGTTCGAATCCCACTCTAGCCACTGCGTACGGACCTTGGGCAAGTCCGTTACTCGCAATTGCTCGTGGCGCTTCGGCGTGAAAATTCCGGCACAGTATCAAATGCTGTAGTCGGGAGCACCTCTGAGTAGTAGTTGACTTCGAGAGGCGCTATAGATATATCCGGAATAAATAAATAAAATAAATAAATAATACATGAATAAATTTTATACATAACACCCATTCTTCCTGTTATTCTATAAAAGCTCAGCAGACATCTGTCATTGACAAAAGGTGAAATTTTAATACTGTACATTTGCACAAGGTCCCCATACATTCCTGACACAGTAACACCTGCAGCTCTGTGCTCAATCTAACCATGCCAAATCCATATAACCACGAACTGTCCGTGCTCCTGAGTAGGCGATCTTGACGGGGCGCTATATAAAACTGCTTTAGTAATAATAATAACAATAATAATGCTTGCCTAAACTAAAGCATTTATCACACGGAGTTCCCCATGTCCTCCAAAGAAAATCAGCTAACAGGGGATGCACGTATCCAATATTCTCCTCTCCGAATCCACCACCCTTTCTGGATCTAGTAGCTCAGCCATGAGAGCAAAATTACAACGATCCTCACCTCGCTTGTGCATCGAGCCACGCAGCGTATCAAAATCGGCCATCGTGCCGAAGTGGCCGCAGATTTGCTTGAAGTTATACACGTCGTAGCGGAAGTTCTTTGCCGGTGATGGGTACATCGGACCAATATTCAAAGCCGTCACTTGCAACTTCTCGGCCAAGTAATCGAGTCTCTTCTGAATTCCTACAAAGTACAAATAATCATTTCACTTTCAGTAACAAACTGATATCAATTTCAAATCAATTGATTGAATCGAATGCAGACAGATATTTCAACTGAATATAGGAAATCATTATTTCACAGATTAACTGCAAAATGAAGTTAAAATTCCGAGATTAAACTTTCCAAGAATCAAGCAAGTTACTCCATAAAATTTACGTAATGCTACTATCTGTAATACAGGGTTTCAGCTAACTGCACCAAGCAATGAAGACTCTAAGCAGTTTGAAAAGTTACCAGTAGCTGTCGCTACAATATACTGAAGGTCATTAAATAATTAAGTTAGCTATTTAATTATTTTTATGGTCATTTTTCGTTTTGAATTTCTTTTCTTATTTCAGAATTTTGTTCGTTTATTACACAACAAATACTCGTACTCATCAGTGTATAAGACAACGAACATTGTAGAGAAGGAAAACAATAGAATATGCTGCAGCATAACAAGTGTTTCAAACTAACCAACGAATCTCAAATCAAAAACCAAATTAATTTACTAACTCTTGATTATTTCATACCTTTAATGTCTCCATTTCCGCTTCCATCTGTGTCCAGGAAGGAATCTGGATTGAGCTGGTAGACAACGGCCGTTTCCCACCAGTCCTGGTTGGGTCTGGGAGGGCATTTGGGAGCCACAACGACTATAACAATGGCCGCCACCAACATACCCACCCAGACGAAGCCGAACAGAACCAACAGGATGATCCGGAGTCGAACCCAGTAGGGATCGGTCGCGAACTTCTCCAGCTCATCTCTTTTCAGGCCGACAAAATCCTCGTTCTTTTCCAGCAACTCCTGTTTCAGTTTCACGTCGACGACGACATCGTTGAAGTTGCCACTCCCGTTAACAAACTGGACCGCCATGGGATCTTTTGTCACGGAATCGGCATCTGCTGCACCGTTCATTTCTTGGCTGGACTTCAGTGCCGTCGTCTCGTCACCCGGTTCCTCTTCGACGTTCGTCATTTTCAGTTCTTTTTTGTGAAATTCAACAAAGCTGAAAGGATTCCAGATGTTGTTAGAGTCGAACAAAGTCCAAAATGCAGTTTTTTTACCAGTGATCCAACTTCGCAGACTCCTAGTATAGTAGGCGAAGATCACCCTACTTGTCCGTGAAGCCGGTTGGCTACTTGGCTGATGCAACGCGTACACAGATTACGTGTTACTGATGCGTATCACATTGAAGCCGCTAACGCCACCGCGCGATTGATGCTGCTGTTACGTTTACGTGCAAATACAATTTACTAAAGTATAAAAATACGTAAAATATGAATATAAAGGACACAAATAATATGCATAAGCATTAGATTGTCTACCAAATTAAACAATCGTAAGATCAATTTTTTGTCTTGGCAGACTGTTGTTATTTTGCAGCCAAACACTAGATGAGAATGTGGAATCTTTTTGTAACTATACTCGATGCCCGAATGATGCAATCCTCAGAATGGTTTGTAAAAAAAGTCCTTGCCCAAAACCCAAGGACCAAACTCCGCCACTGCTCGTACTCTGGCAGTGCTAGTCCCAGGCATGGATAAATGAGGGCGACGCTAATGATCTTTGTTATCACACGGTGTCGTTAAACTGAAGTTAGGCCTACTACCCAAGGACCTTTTAAACCCCGCCACTGCTCGCACTCTAGCTGGCAGTGCCAGTCCCAAGCCTGGATAAAGGAGGAGGGCGACGCCAATGATCTTTGTTATCACAGTGTCGTTAAACTGAAACTACACCTAAGGAACTTTTATATTTAGGCTCTGGCAATTTCAACGCGCTTATGAGCGAATTACACAGCTCACTTTTACGAGCAACTAGCTGTAGCCCGTTAACAATCACGGCATGTAGGCCCTAAAAAGTTTAGAAACTTTAACTGAGGCTGAGAACTGGCGGAGGCGGACTTTGCCCGCTTTCGTGTATAACCCTAAGTTACGCGACGGGACATTGAAAGTTATGTTGGTAGATGTCCAAACTCAAACCAGTGGAAAGAATCAAAGAGGATGCTGTGGTTTTTAGTCAGTATATAGGCCTCAGTGCTCGAAATGGACCGGAACGCACCGGAACGCCATTCCGGTTCGTCAGCGTTCCGTTCCGGTTCGTCAAATGAATTATTGTGGAAAATACTATGAAATTAACGTGAATACTCCCATACAGGGACGTATCTAGCGTTGGGCTTGGGGGGCTTAAGCCCCCCCAAACGAAGTTGAAGCCCCCCCCAAACAAGTCAAGCCGTTGTATGCTTACGGCTAAAATTCGTATGAACACTGTATAAATGTTGCCATGTTCAAGGCTTAAGCCCCCCAAACGAAAAAGGCTAGTTACGTGCCTGCTCCCATATCTTTGACTAGCGTTCCGTTTCGTAAAATTTTCCATTTCTAGCACTGGTAGGCCTACAGCAGACCTCATAGTTCTCTTAAGCACGCTCGATCACTAAGACACCGTATCACTGCCAGACTTCAATCCGTTTCTTGTATCTTTAGCCACCCAGGAAATATGCTACCTTTTAATATTCAAGCTTAGCCACGGTGTGCTTCAAAATGAGTTGAAACGAAAATCTATACGAAAATCTACACGTACAACATCAGCCCTTGTGGCGCAACCGGTTAGCGCGTTCGGCTGTTAACCGAAAGGTTGGTGGTTCGAATCCACCCAGGGGCGATTTCTGCTTTTAGACCAAATCCAAGTTGCAGTAGATTTCAGAGATTAAGTGTCCGGAACGTCTAAAAACCCAATGCGCCATTACCCTAGAAAATCTGCGCACCACTTCAGCCAAATGCCTTTCTATCCCACTCTTTCTTTTATTCCTTCTGCATGGCATGTACAGAGATATTACGTGGTTCTCAGATCATTCGTGAGATGGCACCGACCAAGGCAATGCACCGACGTTACAAGTTGCAGACCCTCAGCCACATTTTCCCTATCATGTGAAGACTGCACCATCTCTGGAGACCATGGGCGTCTGGAGGGGGAAGAAAGGGGGACATTTGCCCACGCTAGATTTTGCAAATATTTTACAAAATAAAATCTTTTGATTTTCAATGCTAAAAACAGTTATTTAGGTAAGTCCTTGACCATTATTTCTTTTTAGTCGTCACGTGTTCTGTGTTCATGAATAGCTGTGCTATGCAAAACATTTTGCTCCCTCTAACAGTTTTGCCCCTAGACAATTTTTGCCCCCAGAAAAATTCTGTGGACACCCATGCTGGAGACATTCGAATCGAGACACATCTTTTATAAGTATCATCTCACTCACTGTTTTTAAACTTTTTTGGTGAAGTTTGCATGTGGATCGCACAGTATGCATTAAGTTAATGTCCAACTGTTGCCGAACTAATATGATCTTATCTTATTACTGCTGCTTACTCACCGACAACTTGTGGGCATCTCAGTGAACACATCAGCATTTAAAATGTTGTAGTTGAAAACAGGGGCAGGATAAAGGGAGCTGTGAGCAGGAGAATTATGAATGGGGAAAACATACACCACTATAGAGATCATCTGAGTACATGTACATGGGGACCCAGAAGTCATGGCACCGTTGCTCACAGAACTTTTTTGGAAACATTAATACAATTAAGTCACAAAGTCTGCAAGTGACTAAATGCACTGTACATGCATTTTTTTAATATACGGCTCGAGAAGACCAAAAGTCTCCTATTTGAGCCTACAGGATTGTATCGAAATTTTCCAGTGGTTGTAAAAAAACTGAAAAAATATTCTTTTGGACTATATTGGATATCATGTATACTTTTATCCACCTTAATCAGTTTTGTACTTGACGGAGGTTGAATCACACAACTTTTAAACACTTCCTGGGTCACTGCAGTAGCACGGGCATCTGCAGGAATTGTTCGGGGGGGGGGGGGGGGGGGAGGCAAAATTTTTCTGGGTAGGCAACATTTTTCCAAGGGTGGGGAAAAATGAAGTTTTAGCATAGAACAGCTATTGACGAACACACAAAGCATGACAACTTACAAAATCCATGGGGGTAAATGCCCCTCTCCAGACACCCATGTGCAGTAGTATGGGTTTTTCTTCTAAATTCCAGCCATAAATACTGCATCTGGCAAAAAGCACGATTGGGAACAACCAATGGTTAAAGTGGTTTGGGTGAGCAGCAGGAAATCCAAACAACAGTTTTATTGGAAAATGCATTACCAGGGTTCAATTGCATTGTGAGCAGTGGGAACACAAGCAAAGAATTTCGAGGAGTGGGAACGCCGTCTTTAAACCACTTTAAACGCTGGGAACAACCATTGCCACCTAGAGCCTGAACACATGTAAATCAACCCACACTTGTCCTATTGTAAATTCTCAAATTAAATCACCAAAGCAATCTTTTGTTCATTCATTCTGAGAATTTTTTTAGCAACCCAAGACGTATACCCAGAGTCGCTCCCCATCCTGTCCCATCAAGAAGTTTTTAACCCCTTTAGCGTGGAATAAAATTTTTGTTAACTCTCGCCCAGGAGGGAATTTTTTTGGCAAAATTTTTTTTCAGATATTGATGTTATAATGATGCTATGATTGTTCTGGAAGTAATCCTATAGGTTTTTTTGCATTATATCGTCACCCCCAAATTTTTTTATTCACTTGAAAATACGTTTTCTGCGCATTCTCGGCAGAAGTACAACAGAAGAACACCGGTCATGCAACATGTCAAAATGTGTGGTCAGTGGGCTACCACAAAAACAAAGAGTTATCATAGTTATGAAAGTGACCGCTACACCCTAGATCATTATTTGAATGGTTCTAGGACTTTTCGCCCCCGGAAGATTCGCCCCCCGGAAGTTTGGCCCCCGTCGATCCAGCTTCTAGTCTTAGTTACATTTTCATCATAGATCCCGCTTCTAGTCTTCTAATTACATTTTCATAGGTAATCCAGCTTCTAGTCTTAGTTACATTTTCATCATAGATCCCAGAGGCGAAACTTCCGGGGCAAATCTTCCCGGGGGCGAAATGTCGGGGGTGAATCTTCCGGGGGCGATTCTTCCAGGGGCTAAATTTCCGTATCCCATTTCAATTTGGTGTGATACAATTCAAAGCATATGGGGCAGGGCACAGTCCAACTTCACCACACTCTCTGCAACTGTATGACGTTTGCGACCTGCCATTTTGACCTAAAATACGGACACTACGACGATGACGACGGCCGGCTAGTAGTCGCCAGTGACCACGTGACTAGGCCAAGGTTACCCCAGGGCTGCCACAGCATGTACTAAGACACCCTCTGCACAACAGACATGACCTTCTAACGTTATCCCGAATTTATACGGGCTCCACGCCTACTAGGTAGTGAGTTTTATCCTTGCCCGAGTTAACTCGGGATCCACGCTATGGGAACGGTTTCCTCAGCCCGAGTATACTTGGGATCCACGCTAAAGGGGTTAAGAGTATGTTGGTGAATGATGCATGCATCATCCCTGATTAAAAATAAAAAGACAAGCAGATATGGCTCAAATCCACTTCCTTCCTTCAAAAAGCGGCTCATAGCTCACTATTTCTACTTGGCTTTAAAGCATTTGGATATCTAGCTGCATCTTCTTCTGGCAGCTGACTATCCGCGCCTCAGATTCACATTTCGGTGTGACCACGCGTGCATTACAAATTTAATTAATAAGAGGGAGGCTATTCCAGACTGAAACAACCTGCAAAAGCAATGACATTGCAGAGTTAGTGTGTGTGTCCCTCACTCCACACAAACACCGTTTATCAAATAATCTTGGATACTAGATGCTCTGAACCTGAGAAGAGAACTCGACAACATGAAAACTTCCCTTATATTTTTGATATCGTTCACCAAGGAAATATCGTTACAAACAACCAACTTTCACTTTAAGTGGTTACAGGATTACATCCAACTATCCACCAACAATATGATCAACTCAAATGCAATAAACAAGTTAGGATGATAAATAATTGTCTTGTTGATGGCCAAACATAGAAGAACATGGAAATTCAACTCTGGAGATACAGACATGAAGAAAGACAGAGTATATCTAGTCTACAGCCAAGAATACTCGCTATCACATGCACAGCTACTCAGATGTACACAAAGATAAAAGAACACACAATACCGTTGCTATTCTTAACGATAACAAAATTAAAACTCTAGACTTTTCAGTAGGAAACATGTTCATACTTCTCTTTTGCTGAATCAACATGCAGTTTGCTCAGCACACTTTGTGTTACAGTTAAGCAAAAACTACGGAAAAATACGGCAGTTAATTGATCTGACAAATCTTCCTTTGTCAATCACCTGTCAGTCACTCATTCACATTTAAAAGCTCCGCTCAACTCAATCCGAACGTGATCCATCCTTCCCACTTTTCCCGTTGTTGACCTGATCTTCGTGAGGAGAGGAACTGTGCGCAGGAGATCGGCTGCGACTCCTGGAGGCCGACTGACGACTTGGAGAGCGATGACTTGGCGACCGGCTTGCACTCTTCGCTCCCTTGCTAGGACTGCGACTTTCGTGGCTCGCTCTTGGGCTTGGACTTCGCCGCGGACTGCGACTCCGATGCACGCTGCGACTCCGGTGGACACTTCTACTGCGATGGACACTTCTGCTGCGGCGCGCACTACGACTTCTCCGTGGGCTACTTTTGCGCGGGGTACGGCTCCGCGAACGACGCACGCTACGACGCGCACTGCGACGTGGGCTGCGACTGCGGCTACGACGTGCACTGCGACTTCGCCTCACGCTACGACTGCGTGAGCGACTCTTGCTGTGTCCGGACCTCTTTCTTGAAGGTGATTTGCTGATAGACAAATGATATTCAATTTATGTTTAGCAAAAATTTACACAACTCACGTACAATACAGATCAGTGAATTCGGTAACTAAGATGAAACAACTCTACTAGGTATCGTTACGGCATTGAGAGTTATAAGCTTAGAATTCATACATACAGTTCTACACAATATCAATAACAATGAATCTTTTTATATCAGTGTCAGTAACAATTCCTTGGAATCGACACTCCTATTTAAGTGGTCGACAAATTCTAGCACATTAGCTACATCTGTCAACAATTGCCTGTAGAATCCCATTAGCTTCAACTGTGCATCACTCAAGCAGTACTTGGCACCTGTATGCCTCTAAAATGATTTCATTCTCATCACGTGAACAAATTAGTCTGAGCTCCTATTCATGAGTCAATACTAAATATTGGTAAATTCTGTTGATACACAACAGGAAAGCTCGGTTCTAGTCCGCATTAACCTCAGAGATTTAGTGTGAATGCCACCTGGTGGCTGTTTTCTTACCTACGGTGACGCCCTCTATCTTCGACCAGACGAACTTTTCGTCCTCTCAGTTCTGCTCCATTTAACTTGGTCATAACATTTTTCATGTCTCCAAGTGTCGCAAATTCTGCCACTCTACAGCGAAAACGACATAAATCAGATCTTCATATTATTACTGGCTCCACTACACACCAACATTCACAGCAACCTCCCCCAGCTACTTTTTCGTCTTCTATAAATTATTTGAAGTCCTTTGCAATGGATGTTTCTACAGATATCAAACTTGTTTAACATTCACACAAAACCAACACTGCACAAAATCATTTCAGTGATAGCTTAGCTGGCTCGATTCAAGATCAACATTCTTCCAGTTACACAACTAAGAGTGAACAGGAAAAAGGACACGAGCTGAAGAACCAAAGTTCAAAGGTCATGTACAATACAACGATGAAGAACAAGACTGTCAAATCAATTCAAAATTCGGACTAAAACACTCCAAGACACAAAGCAACGTATATTTACCCTTCATTGCGATCTCTTGTTACATCAGCGAATGTCACTTCGCCCACTTTATTCAGAAACTCTCTCAGTTCCTGTAGAGTAGAAAATCACAACAATCTCAACATCATGTTACGGATTTTCTATAAGCTCTGCGTCATATTCACTGCAAGTACCAGGCATTTTCCACTTTCAAAACAACATATATCGGCACTGGCGTAAACTTGCCCAAAATATTGGGGAGGCATTTGGTTATTTTTTCTAAACTTGTTGCATTAGATGTACAGTCCATCTCAATTATTGGGGGCACGTGCCTTGGCTGCCCCTCCACAGTCTACGCCTATGTATATCGGAACTTGGTCTCAATGTGAGCCATCTTAAGAGCTGCATCATGAAAGGCCTTCTTGAACTCTGTATAGCAGCCTCCGTTGCGCAATGCAGAGGTCGTTTTCTAAGGTCAACCCACACTTGGGTTCCATGTTCCCAACTGTGTTATATCAGAATTCATGGTACAACAAAGCGTGTTGATAAGGAAGCCCCAGTGTATAGCATTTGCCCTATTTCATCCTTATATACATATGCGTTTATTAAGCATAAACTATTATGGCTTTCTTGCTATTACTGACAAGTCACGAATTGCCACATTTCCTTGCTATGCCACTTAGAAGCATAGTAGGTCTTATTCATTTTGCACCAGTGTTTTTTCATTTCTTCATTTTACATTCTATGTATGCCCTTGCTGGACACTGCCCAGAAATAGGGCTAGAGAAGCAGGAGGAAAATTATCAATGTCAAGACAATTTAAGTCATCTTCATTCAATTTGTATATTTCTTCATACCCCCATTTTATTTAAATTTCTTCCATTTCATTCCCTTGCTTATAAGACAGAGGATAGTTAATTGAGCCAACGTGCTCTTGCTCCGTTCGTACTGACCTGTCGACCGCAACGAGATGACAAGTTCTCCACAAGAATTCGATAATCAGTTCGTTTTGGAGATTCCGGTCTGAAACAGAAGAAACACAAAGATAAAGGAAAAATCAGTGAAGAAAAACTGATAGAAATAACTATAAAAAGATGCAATAAAAACAGAAACAGTATAAAAAAACTGCTGAGATATAAATATAAAGAAAAGTGCAAACTTGAACAAGAGAGATAGTTGGAATGGACACAGTTAAAAAAACACATGAGTAGCAAGGCAGTGGTGAAGTCACCCACAGCATGACCCACTCCAATGTGTTGCCGTTACCACGTTACCCGCTGCCACCCATCGCCATTCCAGTCTTGTCCCCAGGACATGTGTAGCCCAGAATTTAGCGGCCAAAGGTCAGTTTCCACCACTGTGGCCATTTGTGATCAGAGCACCCAACCTTTTGACTTCCCATTTCTGAGGTCGGGCATCATTGCTCGTGAGCTCTGGTGTGGTTCTGCTCACCTTCACAGCATGCGATCTGTACAAATACCCAGAACCTATATTGGGATCAGCTCTGACAGCATATAATACATTCACTATGTGGGTTGAAAGCGCCGCTGATCTGAGTGGCGCTATAAAAGCTCTCGGTTACAATTACAATGTATTGGAACGTGCTGCAGCAAAATCATAACAAAACGGAGGAGAAATGATGGAAAGAGATTACTATTCATTCATTAAATTTGTATAGCACCTATTCAAGTGTCTACTCATGGGCGCTCCCAACCCAACCCCCGAGCGAAAAAGGACAGTATTTATTAAGCACCACTGCCTAATGACCAAGCATTAATTGATGGTGCTGAGCAACTGTGAGTGAAGAACATGCTCAAGGTTCCTTACCCAGCTCATGGAAGTTGGAGTTTATGATATGAAAGACTAAAGCTGTTTTTGTACCTCAACCTATCAATCGAATACAGGTCCACCAAAAATGTTACCTGTCCAAATATGATGAAGGTCTACGTGACCCATAACTGGTTCTTGCCTGGTAACGTTCATTTGGAGAACGAGCATGTTCAATGGTCACTCTGAAAAACCACTTGAACATATAAATACAAGATACCTCAAATTTAAAATTAAAAAAAAAATTCAATTCAATTCATTTACTCAATCATCAACGAACTGTTTAGTAAAAGTGTATGTTTAGCAGTTCATGGTGCTGCTGCTGCTCAAAAGATCACCCATTTCAGGCAGTTTCAACAATAAATTCAGCTTCAACAATAAATTATTTATTTCACACAAGTGACGATAGATTTGTGATCATGAGCAATTTTCAACAGCAGTATAACAGTAATGTGGCATTTGCAAAGGAGCTAGAAATGGTTCATCACAATACATAAAATTTACAGCACAACAGGCATACACTACAAAGAAATCCAGAAAACACTACTCGACAAGAGAGCACTTCAAAAACGCAAAAGAAATTCTTCTGTAGAAACAGAGTCCAAAATCATGTGCGATCAAATCATCAGTTCAGATGAGGTTGTGTTGTGATGGTAAAAATATTACGAACCGTTCACCACACAGAGTCCTTCCGTTGAGATCGCAAACTGCATCGTCGGCATCACGCGGATCTTCAAACTCCTACACATTCAATCAGAATAATCATTTACTAAATGAATCTCTGAATCAATTATCAAAAATATTCACATTAATCAATGAACACATTAAATGAACGAATCATTTAATAAATTACTTTAAAATATTCACAATAATTAATTAACACGTTAGTTCAATGAATAATTTAATCCATTACTATCAAAAATATTCACACTAATTAATTACTTTAATAATGGCAACTTCACACTACACAATGCAACTGAATCTCAGACCCATAGCTGAGAACTCTGCAGTACATTTAGATCTTCAATTTAACGATTCAACAGATATTTATATAACACCTCGAGTTCAACTTAATGTAGAACTCTGCGCACTGATCATACTTTCCACCTACCACAAACCCGAACCCAGTCTTGAGAACGATTTCCATGATCTTCCCGTAGCCTTTGAAAAATCGTTCGACATCTCTGTCTCTGGCCGAGTGCGACAAACGTCCAATGAACACGCGAGTTCCCATTCTGTTAAAAATCAAAACCCAACCATTTAACGTAAACAGAAACACAGATGTTGAGATTAAAAATTTTGCCAAAACAATGAACACCGTATGGTTGACATGCAGAATGCAAATGCCGCAAAGACAACAGTTTAATGCATTCTTAGCCAAATATTCCTATTTAAGAAAATCAATTTATACCTGGATCAACCGCATTACCAAAACCGTGATCAAGTGTAGATAGCATAAATTCAAGGATCGCAAATCGAATTACAACAATACAGCAAATTAACACAAGCAGATGAAAGGCGTTTCTATGCATTACACGTCTCAACAGTTTTCACAACTTTATAATGCAACCTGGTCATACTGAAGCACCTACCCACGGTTGCATTGCAAGACAGTTTAAGCATTCCCACAGTAGCTATGTGCATCAATATATACAATATATATTGTATGGCAAGACAGTAATGCATTATGCATAAACTCTTGTGCGGCAAGATCACGCAGAGCTGCAAGATTATCTAACACTACAGCATGTATCATACAATTCTTGAGATTTACACTGCATCTTCTAAGAAACTCTCAAAGATAATAAGTCTAATCAGCCTAAATAAAATAAAGTTAGCCTTCACTAAAAATGGTAATTGAAAGACACAACTGCCAACCCAGATGTCTCTTCTGACATTACCCAATCCCACAGCCAACACCAGACGTCTGCCACGTAGAGAACGTAACCAGATACAAATAGCATAAGGTAAATTGACAGAGAAAACTGAAAATCAAATATGGAATGATTAAGAACAGCTAGAAGAACGAGAGACACCTTGAAAAGTTACAGATGGAACACCCGGTAGTCTGATTCACCCTAAACTGGAAATGGAAATAAGAGTGAAAACTTAAAATGTGCTCTCAACGATGAATATTAAACCCGCGCTACCAACAGAGAAACCTAGATGTGAAAACCTTGAATACAACCCATTGTAACTATCGTTACTACCAACACTACACAACACATTTATAACCCAATAGTTGTTACGAGAAAAGATATGGGAAAGTCACAGGACTGAACCCTTACCCATACGAGTGTCTCACCCTACTTCACACCAATTACCCTAACAAGACACACTGATGCAAACTTTGGCTTTCAGTCAAGTCCAAACAACCACCATTCTACAAGACAGTAGGTGCCCACAAGTCTGTCAAGGGACATAAACTTCAACATAGATATTTTGAAAACTGAAGACGGATGTGCAGAATGCAAGGAATCCAGTTGATTTATCATGCTGTGCAGAGGATGCTGTTCTGTTGTTAAACTTGTAGAATTCGTCATGATTAGCTTAATTCAAATAATCCAAAAATTAATAACAGGATGGCTAAACCAACTTTTTCTGGAAGAGAAAACAATTTCTCATCTTTAGATCTGTTTGTCAGAAAAAAACAAACGTGCTGTGATTAAGTTAGACCATGAAAACTAAATGTATGAGATTCCTGAACCAAACTAGTTTCGAGGTTCTTGAGCCTCTTAAACTTCATTTTCCACAATAGGGTCTTGAAAAGGACATGCTTTGTCAGAGGCAGAACATCTCCCATACAATCAAAATCTGTCATCCTTGTCCATTCAACCACGATAATAAGAAACTATTTGGCCTCTGTTCTCCTCAGTTTCAGCTGCTGAAAGCAGTTACTGCACAGCAAGCCTTTCTTCAATCAATTAATTATTCCAGCTTACCACACACGCCGTTCACAATTCCACCTCATAGTATTTTTCCAAGACAACTTTCATTGAAAATAACTGACAACAACTACAAAATGCTAGTCATTGCTGGTAGTCGGTACGTTTCAGCGCAGCCTCAACATTATTGATTCTGCTAAAAAGCAGTTGTGTGTCATTTACAAGCACACAATTGCATACAACCTCAGCAAAAAAAGGGTTGGCAGAACAAGCCGATTGGTCATTTCTATTAGTCTAAGTAACGTAACTTAAGCTGGCCCGTCTTATCCATTAGTCTTAGTCTAAACTTTTAAAGCAGGACAGCTGGTCTAGACTACACCAGCTGCCCTAAGTATTATAAATCACGTCGTATGTACAAACCTTTCGTTCCACATAAATAAGCCATATCGTTGAAACCGTTGGACTGAACCAGACCGAGCGAGTTTCAGCGATTGGTTGGAGCATTTAAGATCGTGAGTTGAAACGAATGGATCGATCTAGGGTTGAAACGATCGAGGGTTGAAACGATCGAAGCAGGAACGTGTTGAAACGGACGGGTTGTGGATCGAAACTTAGATCATGGGTTGAAAGATAGCGATCGAATGTTGGTTGCAATTATAGATCGTGAAAACGACAGCTGGGTCAGGCAGCAAAATGAAATTAACTTATTGAGCACAAATTACTAGACTGGCACCACGATGACCAACAAGACTGCCTGCTACACAGCCCACTTATGTGCAAGTATTGCCTTGAAAATGCCCCAATATACGTTGCCACACGTGCAAGCAACTGACACACAGGCCAGATACATTCACATGTCATTACGCTGAAGGTCTTATGCAAAAATACTTACAAGATGACATGACCTACTTCGACAAATGATGCAGAACCATCTAAGTGGGTATATTCTTTATTACACCATTAGCAAATGCACAATGGGACAGTAAGTAGCTAGAAGCATTGATTGTAAAACATAGAAGTCATAAATTGAAATAAAAATTATAAAATAAGTAAGTAAATAACAACTAATCAACTAAAATAATAATGAATTAATTAAAAAAATATAGGTAAATAAATAATAAAACAAAATGAAAAGAAGATACAACTGTAAGAGATTGGACAAGGCCAAAAAGGTCAAAGATGAATTAGGTCTGTCACATCTGTGACAGATGTCCTATACTTCACGCTAATTGCCACTTGTCACAAAGCAGCTATGCCATGTTGTGGAATATTGATATTTACTCAACCACACTAATGTGGCAATTAATTAAAACGGTCTCTTATCCTGGAAGGAAATATGATGGATGAAGCTACGATACAAAACATTTGTGTCAGCCTGGAATAAGAGTTAAAAGGATTTCCACAATACAAAGCGCGATGTTCTTGCGCTGCACTGCAGGAGCCCAGAACTAAAAGAATTCCTGCACATTGCTAAGAAATATTATACAGCAGATGGGGAATAAAAAAACTGTGATGATAAATACTGTGAATACAAAACTCAAGTCTGAATGGAGAACCTGGATCAAGGAGGACCATCTATGTAGGGGCTGTCACTGTAAAACTTGCTAGTTTGAGCAGACTTATTAAATTTTTTTATATAAAGTTATAGTAATGTGACCAAGATAGTAGTTTGTCTCATCAGCCTCACTGGTAATCTATCGTTTTAGCATCCCTGATTATTCGCCCATTACAGTATATAGTTTCAGCATCAAAAATTAATAATTATCTAAGTTAACATTTGTAGTTCTAACATGCCAGAATGTTACTTTGTAAAATAAGCATAAAACAACCAGAAACAAAATTTATGAGGAAGAAACGTGAATAAATAAGAGACATTGGAGGTCTTTGGTTAGCATTTCAAATGGTCCTTTATTAAACCCATTCTAAATACAATTTCTCTTGCAATGTGGTCATAAAGGTACGTCGGTATTTTTAATTAATGATGAAGATATATATATATTTGTTTATTGCTAAATCAGACTGACTGTGCAGTCAGTTGCAGTGGGTACGGATTAATAGGCTATAATCATGGAAAAATGGGGGCTGCTAAAACGATAGATTACTAATCTCACTAATTCGATATGCTTCAAAATTTTTAACAAGATGAAACAAATTGTGATTATTCTCTTAAAGGATCAAATTGTGTATGAATATTCTTTTGGACTTTAACACTGTATTACCAACAGTTGTGCAGAGGTAGATCTTGTTGAACTATTTTTTATGCACAAAATAACACACCACAATGTTTGTCTCCACATCACTGGCTGCTAAGTAAATAGCCAGGGTTTTCAAAACAATATGGTTAGGGTTTTACAGCACATTTGGGGGTGACACCCGACATGTTGCCTGAAGAAGGGTACGTCAACCAGTTGAACTTACCCCAGCTACGGGTATGATGATTGTGACCGCTAGCAAAATCGCAAGTCTGCCAGTCACCTTTATACAGCCTAAAGCACTCCTGTGTGACGGCGCCTTTGTGCACTGGCAGCGTAACCAGGCAGGACACACGACACAGGAACTACGGGTCATTATTCCGAGATAAACGTTAATACGAAACGCTGTGGTCCCCGTGTCCCGAATGCCAATTATCCACATAAACAGATAGGCAATCTATTCAATACAGAGGTGTAAAGTAGGCTATGCTAATAATTACTAATGGCGGTGGAAAATCACCAACATGCATCCAGCCTCACGATTAAACAAATTTACGTGTAAACACGTATTTTTTATACTTAAAACCCATCAATCGAAACTTCATTGTGGTGTCCATACTTACTGGTACGCTTTACCACGATTTTATGGAATTAAACACCCTGTTTAAGATCATACAAAAACAAGACAATCCAGAAAAACTCTCCGAAAATCGGTGGGAGGAGCCGACTCTCGCTTTCCGGCAATGGCTTCTGGGATTCAAAAGATTACTTAGGTCAAGGATTACTTCACTGAAATTATTGTGCTCAAGTATCGTAATCGTACTCGTAATCTCGAGTTCTCCAGCGCCTTACCTCGGTCTGGAGTAATGAAAAATACTTGCAGCTTTTGTATAGCGACTGTATGTCCTCGAGCCTGCTTGTTTTATGAAAGACGGGATCCTTCACAATATTTGCCATTTTAAATGAGAGTCCACTATACAATCACAGACGTTAAGTAAAAACAAAATCTGGTTGATAAGATAATAGATTAAACTCAATTCCAGTTTGAAGACCAATGGGTCGTACAAGCAGAGAGTTGTACGGCTACACCCGGTGTCGGGTGCCTAGAATTGACGCGGCGAAATTGGTAGGGCCTCACGATTAAAGGGAGATTTAAACTTAAGATTTGTTGAAGAGCACCGATTATTTCCAGCTGATTGAAAGACCTGTAGAGAGATGGAAAAGGTGCAGTGTACCAATATACTGAGTACTCTTGAAAAGGCTGGTACACTGCGCTTGTCCTTCAATTGGCGCTTTAGAAATTTGGAGATTACGATAGCCTAACTTCCAGGCTCAGTTGAAGTAGGCTGATTTGCAGACTGTATGGTATATCTAATGCATCTGCAAAGGTCGCATCCTACTGGACTCCATCTCAATACCAGCAGAGCATTCCCCGCGGTTGGCTGCTATATTTGTGCATTGCAGGTCACTTGAGAGGTCAAAAGCGACCTCAGCGCATCAGATCTAAGACAAAGCAGCCCTGTAAACGATAGCTAGTACACCCTTACACAGAGCCACAACATCTGGCATCTATACCAAAACATGCTGACCGTCCAGCTAGGCCATGACCTGGGAGATCTGCAGTCAAACACTTCCTCTGGACCTACACAGGCGGAGTCGTGCGCTTGTTTGGGGACGTGGGAGAAATTCAGTTAGAAGGATGGGATAAGGGGCGTGAGACACCGTCTGAAAGTAATTAATCGTTGTAAATATGACACGACAGTCGCTTAACTCAATTGCTGACCCAGGGCTGGCATTCAACGACCTCATATGGGGGTTCCATTAGGCCTGTATAATGCTGTACTGTTATTTCTATAGTGCATTGACAGAGGCGCTCATCTTTTATCTAATCACTATTAGAATTTAAGCGAAAATGATATTTTTTATTGTATTAATGACCAAAAAGTTGTGTGAGCATGCGCCTGCCTCGGCGCCACAGAGCAAAAACTTGTGTGAGCATAGGCGCCTTCGGCGCCATAGGTTCCCGGGCCCCTGCATTTCAAGAAGGAGCTTAAATTAGAATCTTAAGTCAAATCACAGTATAAATAATTACAATTATTATTAATAATTATTTATACTGTGGTCAAATGCATTCGCTTGTCTGAACAAAATTTTTTACAGTCAAGACCACGTTTAATCAGTGGCGAAGGCTGTACGGCATTAAAACCGAATTAACCGATATAAAACAATATAATTTATCTAATCTGATCTGCAACAATATTTTAAAACCAAAGGCTATCCGTGGCCGATTGGTACTCTGACACGTTTCAAAGCAAAACAATATTAAGGGATAGAACTCGGTGCGTATCCGTAGCAGATATGAAAATGTACCCGCTGAAGAACTTGAACAAGTCTGAAGCAATCCTGAAGCAGACGGAAATTAAAACGCAATCTGGTATTGCTGAAAGTTTGTATTTGTTAGGCCTACGTGTTTATGCCGCATAATTTTCAGTAATTTTATGACATGCAAGCGATTAAAACCTTACCGAAGTCTAACTAACGGGGATTGTAGAAACACGGGCCCGATAGCGCATTGGATAACATCTGGCGTAGAGTGCGAGAGGTACAGAGATCGAGTCCCATAGGCGGACATGCTTTGTAGGCTGCAATTTGCGCCGTGTATTGCAGGCTGTCTGTTCTGTTAGTAGTTAAGATTTATCGCATAACATGTACTGATTTGTAATCATACTGCGTTGTTGTCAGTTTGAAGATATTAAACGAAGATTATTATTATTATTATAAATCCGTTCGATATAGGCAAGCAATGATGCATGTTTTGTTGGAGCTTGACCAATGGCCTACACGTGTGTGTTAAAAAATCTGTAAAAGTGAAGAGTTATTTCGTAAACTTTAGGTTAACCTATAAATTTGATACATCAGTATATATATTTCAAAATTCTGCAAGTTTGTGAGCTTTATCATAAACAACATGATAAAATGGTAATTCGGTTACCGTTCACTACAGACCTCACTTCACTTGGGGGGGGGGGGGATAGCGCATTGCATAACATCTGGCATAGAGTGCGAGAGGTAGGCCTACAGAGATCGAGTCCATAGGCGGACATGCTTTGTAGGCTGCAATTTGCGCCGTGTATTGCAGGCTGTCTGTTCTGTTAGTAGTTAAGGTTTATCGCATGTACAGCGCAGTGCGTTTGCAGGCGCTTAATTAAAGAATAAATATTATTATTATTATTTCATACCGGAGTATATATGAAAACTGTAGGCCATTCATGAGCGGGTCTTTCTGGCGTTACATAACTGTTACCGTGTTACGGATAACTATTGTTTGTGATTTAACTTTAGAATCAACCATTATAGGTACCCCTTATGACACCCTTAAAGGTAGGCAGTTAAGATGAGTGATAAGGGAACTAAGAAAGCTAGGCCAGTGTAGAATGCAAAGTTTAATGGGCCTAATATCCATTTCTTTTTAGGCCTGAATTCTCGAAATTATGACGATGGCAGGAATTTCATCTGCTCTAGCAAGATTTTCTTTTGGTGACCAGAAGAAAAGGCAGGACTCCGTGGCAGGGCAACCCGTTGTCGATTCAAGCCTCAAGGGTTTCTATTCCAAGTATGACATGAAGGAAATCATAGGCAGGTATGTTGTGTATAGTACTGTATACTACAATTACTTTGGGTGATGACTTTTTGGTTGGTGTCTTCTTGTCATGTGAGAGCCATACACCAGCTCAGATCGTCTCCAAATCTGATCAGCTATTGTCTATTTGTCTGCATCATTTGTACAGAGGTTTAAAAAATTGAAATATATTGTGCTGCATACTCATTCCTTGTATACTTTCCTATGCAAAAGATTCATGTGCATTATAAATTCATTCATTGATCCATCCGTGCGTCCGTCCCTCCATCCATCCATTCATTTATTCATTTATAGCTTATCTTTCGTGGTATGTCCTTCATAGCATTTTGATAGGATCTGTTCAGGTCACTGCAGGAAGTATACCCAGGTACCCAGAGGTTCTCCCTGTCCAACTTCGGTAAAAAGAGTCCAGTTTTCAGAGGATGGAGAAAGGTGAATGTAGCGTCCGTAATGAGGAGGACATACAGACTGAAAGGAAAGCCAGTACAGGCAGATGGTCCATGCAACCAATGAAAAGGTGCAAGTGCAACGTTGCATTGTTGACAGGAACAACAAGTTCACCTCAGATCATGGAGCAAATATTTCTGCATTCCTTCACCGCATACGGTACTCTGTTAATCGGACACAGCAGCCGATTGGTTAGAGCCTTGTAACATGAGAGCACGGGTTCGAGTCTCCTCTGAGACAGTAATTGTCACAACTGCTCAATGCCATCAGTTGATGCTTGGTCATTAGATAGTGGCACTCAATTGCTTAATAAGCATAATAATGGTCATTAGATAGTGGCACTTAGTTGTTTAAAATAAAGCACAATAATGATCATGCAGATGGTTCGGTTGCGCTATACAAATTGTCTTGCTTCATTTACTTGTGCAGAGGAGTGAGCTGCATTGTGCGACGTTGTGTCGACATAAAGACAATGACGCAGTATGCCGTCAAGATCATTGACCTAATGACGGCTTCAGGAGACGAACAGACGGAAGAGCTGCGGAAGGAGACGCTCAAGGAAATCTCAATCCTCCAGATGTGCATGGACCATCAAAACATCAGTAAATGGCTACTCACACTTCATTTATTTTTTCATTTATTTAAGTAAGTAAGTAAGTATATCCTTTATTAATCCAACTGCTAACCGCATTTTGGTTAAGTACTTCTGGCTAGAGCACTGGCGGCGATCTTGTTTGACAGGTGGGGAGACACAGGACACTTTTGAACTGATCTGGTCAATAAAGAGGTGTAATTTTATACCTTTTTGGTGTTTCTTCAAAATTTGGGGGACAACTGTATACTGTGTCCCCCCACTGTTAAAGATGGGGGTCTTGTCCCTCTCGACCCCCGGGATCACCGCCCATGAGTGTATGTGAGCACTAGGTCGAGGAAATCACAATTCTGCAGACGTTTATCAACCATCCAAGCCCCATAATTGTCAGCAAGCGATTTTGACTATTATTTTGGAAAGAGCTATCCTGCAACCCAACTATAAGACCAATATACTAAAAATGCACTAGAAATGTTGGTGGTTTACTCTCTGCAGGCTGCAGGTGTTAATGTCATGTAAATCTCTTAGTATAGAAATTTATGAGCATAGCTGCTTTGACGCTGAAGATATGCAAAGTTTTCAGTTGCAATTATGACTGATTTTTCAGTAGTTACATTTCGTGTTAACTGCTTAAATCTGATGAGCCAGATATTAATTAAGCTTACGCTGTTTCTCAGTATGATAAATTTATTTTCTTAATCGTAATCATAAACTCCAAATCTGTACAGTGCCGTTTGAAAGCTATGTGCTGAGCATTTGATTATTCTTGAGCGCTGCTCTATATTGTAAAATCTAACTGATTAATATTGACAGATTCAATTGTTAAAGACTGGTTTTGACTGAAATTATTTCAGTTCAGCTGCACGAAGCTTTCGAGAGTCCAGTGCACTTCTTCCTCGTACTTGAACTGTCAGTTGTGGTTTCTGAATATTTAGATTGTTCAAAAGTTCATTGACAAGCTTTATTTTCGATTAATTAAATTGAAAAATTTCCTTCTAATCCACCTAGTCATAAATCTCAACTGTTATTGTTGTTTTATATTTAATTATTTAAAACTGTTTTACTACTTCCAACGAGAAGTTTATTTTAGATTAATTAAATTAATTAAACTGGTTTCTAATCCATATTGTATAAATTCGGACTGCTAATTCACTCAAAATGTTTATGTATGTTTCGTGTAGAAGAATAAGGGAGTCAGGCTATAAGTGAGTCTCCAGTTCGGTAGATTCAAACAAATTCATGTCAACGTCGTAAAAATTCCTGCAAAATTTAAACAACATTTGTTTAAGACACACATTAAATTCAAATAAAGTTCGTATAAAATTCTATTAAAGTAGACATAACAATTGAACAAATTAAGAATTAGGTTTATATTTTGGAATTTGCGTAAAAGGCTTGTAACAAGATTAATTCTGTTGAAGAACTTAGCATATATTCAACTGTATTTTACATATTCAGTACACAAAACAGGTGTTACATAATACAACTTAGCCAGAATATTTTGGACCATTTCTACAGCAAACTAATTAATCAATTCCTCTCAGAGGCATGTGTTGCTGGAAAATTATGAGTTCCAAGTTATTTGGGAAGTAAAAAAGAATGCAAAACAAATTTCCAATTATTAGTAAATTTATTCAGGTATGTAGGCCTAGTAATTATTCATGTATGTAAATTCATTAATGTTTATCGGTTTATTTAACCATGTAGTATTAATTTATAATGCAGATTTGTGCACGTATTTAGATTTATTTAATTATGTATTTAGTTAATTAAATTATTGGTTGTATTCATTTATGTAGATTTATTCATGCATGTATTTTTATTTAATTGTGTAGTATTATTCATGTATGCAGATTTATACATGTATTTAGATTTTTGTAATTATGTTGTATTCAAGTATATAGATTTATTCATGCTTGGACATTTATTTAATTATGCAGTATTATTCAGGTATGCAGATTTATTCATACATTTTGAGTTTTAAAATTGTACATGAGCACTGGTGTTTTCTCGTAGCTTGGTGAAAGGTGAACTTTTCGACTACATGACTCAAATCGTAACAATGTCCGAGAAAAGAACAAGGTATGACATGTTTGATGATAAATTTTCTCTATAACTGTAAATAGCACAACACATGTAATATGTTAAAGTAGTTCCTTTCTTTCATCCTTCCAAACAAGACTGGCGGTTTTCCGGCCTGTCCATATATGTGGAAGTCCCTAATTTCCTACCACCTGTGATGAGTCTCATTTTGGAAGTGGTGCTATATAAATTTGCAGTTACAATTACCATTACCCATTGTACAGGACCCTTCGTTTCTCTTATCTGTTAATAATAATAATAATAATAATAATAATAATAATAATAATAATAATAATAATAATAATAATAATAATAGTAACCTTTTCTTTAATTAAGCGCCTGCTAACCGCACTGCGCTGTACAGTGAACATACATATCTAGTAGAAACGGCAGCCACGCAGGGCGCCTTACATGTATACAGTAGAAACACATGATAACAGTTTTACAGGTTCATAGTTTTCCAGTTGATCGCTCTTCTGAGGGAATTAATTAATTATCATGAGATTAATGGCAGACTAATTATAGCCATGACAATAAAATGACCGATGACTATAGGCGTAACTTTGTATTGTGACGGTGGTGACAGTCACCACCACTTTTTGGCCCTGTGCTGGCTGGAAAGATGCAGTCTTTCGTTGGATGCCAATGGTTCACTTGAGTGACTGTTTAGCTATTTCTTCTTTTCCGTTTCGCATGTTAACATTTGTAAAACAGATTCTAAGCGTGTACTTCGTTGTATGCGCGTGTGACCTTAAAGTAGTGGATAAAGCACATTAAATTCGTATGAAGGGGAGGGAGAGGGAAGGGAGGAGGGGATTGGTCACCCACCACTTTGTGGGGCAAAATCATGCGTTTAACGATCACTAATTTACGTTTGATTGAATTTGAAGAGGGCATGAACTGACCAGCAGACGTTCATTATTTCACACTAAGGTGAAGTATTAGGCCACAAGAAGTGATTGAAATTAAAACTTACGTGAATTTGAAATGCACAGAGAGACGAAAGACTTCTTGAAGGTGTGAACATTGAGTAAAAGCGTACAAAACAAAATGTTCTTATGTCTAGCGAGCTGTTTGTTTAGAAAGTAGACAACGATGGTTTAAGTAATGAACAAACGGATGAATGACTGGATTGATGAATGGATGGGTGGGGTGAGTGAATGGATGGATGAATAGAATGGGTTGATGGCTAGGCGAATGGATAGATGAATGAAGGAACTGATGGACGGAGAGCGGGGTGAATGGATGGATAGTTGATGGATAGATGGTTGATGGATGGACGGATGGAACTGGCGGGTGGGGCGAGGGGGTTGGCGAATGGATGGATCGATATATACATCGATGAATGACGGATAGATGGCCACTGCAAGATAGATAGGACGATGGATGAATCCATCCTCCATCAGTTCTTTTATCCATCGGTTCTTTCATCCATCTTTAGTTCTATCCGTCAATCCATCCACCCAGTCATCAGTCTATCGATTCTTTCCTATGTGCAGATTGGTCATGTCACAGTTGTTGAGTGCTGTTGTGTTCATCCATTCGAAGAAGATCGTTCACAGGGATATCAAGGTACGTAAATAATCAACAAGTCTTCTCTCTTCGTACTCGGGTCACTGTTCCTTTAATTCGCACTTTCCATTTCTCTTCCAGGAGCGCAAATCATGGTGGTGGTAGTGGTGGAAGTGGAAGTGGTATTTGTGGTGGTGGAAGTGATGGTGGTGGAGGCGGCAGAAGGGGTAGAAGTGATGACAATTTGATCATGATGCTGATGGTTGTGTTGGTGATGCTGATACTGTTGTTGTTGTTGTTGTTGATGATGATGATGATGATGATGATGATGATGATGATGATGATGATGATGATGATGATGATGATGATGATGATGATGATGATGATGATGATGATGATGATGATGATGATGATGATGATGATGATGATGATGATATGTGAAGATACAGGTGACTGACGAGTGACGATGGTGACTATCCAAATTAAATATTTGACGTACGGGTAACTGCATGATTCCATGTGGCTGATGTTATCTTTTCTCAGCCGGAGAATATTCTGTTGGACGAATACCTCAACATTAAACTGGCAGACTTTGGAATTGCAGCAGTCATCAGCAATGATGAAGAATTGAAAGGTACAGTGACAGAGATAAATGGCCTATCTGTATACATACACCTTATTCGAACATTTACGTACAGCCTCTCATCACCCAATTGAATAAATGTTTTCTCAGTATTTTTAATACACATTGCGAAAAATTGTGTTAATTAGACAGCAACAGTTGGATTATTAAGACTAATCATAATTATAACAAAAACTCTAGGGTATGGTATTGGTGGTGGTGGTCACTGTGTTGGTGACGATGATGACGATATTATTCATTCATTCATACATAACAATGGTGATGATTGCGATGACAATGGTGATGATGATGAGGTAGGACATGTTTGAACATTTATAAGTCTCTTAGTGCACTGAAACATAGTTGTCTCAAAGAACTAGGACTGAAACTGTGGAGGAGGAGGAGAAGGAGGAGGCTGCGGCTCCAGCGTTGATGTTTAGGAGGAGGATTTATATTCAGTCTCTGAGTTCAATTTCTGGTTTTTTTGTCTTCAGACCTAGTTGGTACTCCGGCATATCTGGCACCAGAGGTTATTCGATGTTCCATGTATGAACAGTCTGGAGGTTTTGGCAGACCAGTCGACTGGTATGCATTGCTCGAGTCCAATAATGCAAGAAAAACTACACAGGAACCACCATTCATTCATTCATTCATTCATTTGCTCGTTTGTTCTTTCATTACTGAATTCATTTATGCATTCCTTCGTTCATTCGTTTATTCATTTGTTCATGAATTCATTTATTCGTTCATTCCTTCATTACTTAAATTAATTAATTCATTAATTCATTCATTCTGAGCATTTAAGTAATGCCCCATCATTACTTCTGATAATAATAATTAATTCATAGCTTTGATGCTTAGTTGAATTCCGCTTTAGGAATGCTAAATCACGCTGAAGCCAACCTGTAACATGGCATGTTAAGTAACTTGAATGTAAATAACATCAATCCGATTTGTTTTTCTCAAAATGGAGCTACATAAATTTGAAACTACAATTACAATTACTTTATAGCACTCTCTAAGAACGTATAGAAGGTGCTCCTTGCTGGCTTAGATAATTGGCAAAGGCACCACCGGTGGGCTCTCACAGACACGGAGAGCCCAAAGAATGGAAGCCCATTCAGAGTTGAAAGTTGATGCAATGTTTAGAGTTCCTGAGCCGTACGTGTTGCATTGAGGAGTGCTGGAGAGTAAAGTCAGCTGCGATGGCCACTCCTCATCTGTCCGCCTGTTATTCTGGACTTGTGAGGGTTGCCCTCACTAAGGGCACAGTAGCCGAACTGATAGAGCGCCGAGCCTATAACACGAAGAGAACGTGTTCTGCCCTCCACTAGGTGGTCACTGTTTAAGGACCATGAGGAGGTCCTTCTCCTACAATTGCTCAGCGCTATGGTTGTTCTGTTGCATGATTGTGTTTGTACTACTTTGGAAGGAGGGCTGTACCAAATGCAGTTGTATTGTATTGTATTGAAGTGAAGTGTGTCTTGAGTTTAGATATGTAGGATTAAAGTGTGAATGGTTTCAATTGTCTTTATACAGCTGGGCTTCTGGAGTCGTTATGTATAGTTTGTAAGTATTCTTTGTGTTTTTAGTCTAGCTTGTATTTTGTGAAACAGTCATGTTACTAGTGCATGATGCTTTAAAGAGATACACACCTGGATACATACACGCATTCACACTTACCTACGTACGTACAGATATGCATGCATACGTACATACATACATACATACATTCATACATACATACATACATTTAAACATACATACCTACCTGCATCCATGTACATGCATATTCATGATTATGAGTATAGGAGAAGAAGAGTAGTCCTTTAAGCTTACTCCAAGAGGCAGCCATGAGTATTAATAATAATAATAATAAAAACGACAACTTATATGCTGCCGCAACGTGGCCATACTGCTACAAAGGCACCTAAACGACAAAGGTGATAGAGAACACAATTTACAAAACTCAACATCCTCGAGCAGCAGCAAGAGGCACTTCACACTAAGTGTTAGCGACTTCATTTGCTTAGCCTCAGCATATGAGGGCGGGTGGCCAGTTCTCTCACTAGTCGCACAGATCTTCCCAGTGACAATTTACAGTTGATATACTCCCTTAATAATAATAATGATAATAATAATAATAATAATAATAATAATAATAATAATAATAATAATAATAATAATGATAATAATAATAATAATAATAATAATAATAATAATAATAATAATAATAATAATAATAATAATAATAATAATAATAATAATAATGGATCATCAGGGGCGTCTACACCATAGGGGGAGATCTGTCAGTGTGTGTGCCACCATTTTGGGGGGGAGGGAGGGGAAGGGAAAGAAGAGGGGGAAAGGCGAAGTTGCTCCAATGACTTAGGGGGGATAGACGCCTCTGTGGATGATGACCGACGGATACAGCGGACTGAAGGGAAGAGCACAGAGAGGGAAGTTGAGAGCGAAGAGAGGAATGGCGTCATTGGAAGTTGAAACCTGCCGAAGGGCAGAGAACTTAAAGAGAGAGAGAGAGAAGAGATACTCCCTTATGTCCGAGTTTGAGAAACGAACTGTACCTGGGCAGCTGATTCCAAAGCTTGGGATGAGCTAATTCCAAATCTTGGGATCAGCCAATTTCAGAGCTTGGGACCAGCTAATGCCAAAGCATGGGAGAAGGGAAGTGGAGTCCTTATTTACATCGTGACTTTCCGTTGTGGTCTTTCTGCCGTGTTCTAGACTGTGCGGTTCGCCTCCCTTCTGGCACCGTCGCCAGCTGATTATGCTTCGTGCAATCATGGAAGGCAGTTTCAGCTTCAGCAATCCCGAGTGGAGTGATGTGCGTGACATCTGCAAGGATCTGGTAAGCACTTACGCAAATCAAGCACCGGTATACAATGTATACATGCATGTGTATATTTGTGTAATTTTGTGTATACATGCACACCAAAGTGCGGTTAACAGTTGGTTCAGTAAAGGATATACTTACTTTCAGTTCCTAATACTAGAACAGCTATGGCGCAGTCCCGATCTTTTGCCTCAATTGGTCCCTCTCTCTGGAATACGCGGTCTCCTACTCGTTCTCAATGTTTAAGAGGTAACCCCTCGTCTTCTTTTGCTTTCCTCAAGACATTTCTTTTCTCTTTGCCTTGTCACTGGGAGCGCCTCTGAACGGTTCACCCTACTAGAGGCGCTTTATAAATGTTTAAATACAATACAATACTTACTTATATATACACACGTGAAACTATATATGGCTTTGAATTGTTCAGTGAATGGCTGTCAATCATTTGCCATTCGTTCTATTTCGTTGAGATTAGATTTCTAGACTGATGGTTGTCAAAGTTGAAGATCGACTGACAGCCGTCGAGGCTCTTTCTCACCCTTTCTTCCACCCAGATGATGTAAGTGCGGAGGAAAATATAACGACAGTTATTATTATTCATTATTAAGCGCCAGTACCTAGAAATACCAATTTTGCACTCTTCCTCATGAACTGTCAAGCTGTACTTGAACTGGTAAGTAAATTTCAGTTATTGGAATGAAATTGTGTTTAGGGGCCGTCCACATATTACGTACGCAATGAGGGGGGAGGGGGTCGGATTTTGGCGATTTTGCGTACGGGTGCGAACGGGGGGGGGGGGGGGAGGGGTCGGACAAAAGTGTACGTACGCAAAATAAATTTCTAATTATGACGTCCACATTAGCCTATTTATAACTCTGTATTGTCCTATAGTTGTCCGATGGCATTTTATTACATTATATAAAAGCCATGTGCAGTTATTCTGTGCTGTGAACGAGACACCTATAATTTGTCTATATTGGCCCTCACTCATCCTTCAATCTGGCCTAAAGTGCAGACTTTCGAGACACTTTCTGCAGCTGGTCTCCCGGGGGGGGGGGTGCGTCAAGTGTACGTACGCGGGGGTGGGGTGTGGAAGAAAGTACGCTTGCGAACAGGGGGGAGGGGGGTCAAATTTTCCCGGATTTTTGCGTACGTAACATATGGATGGCCCCTTAGTTGACGTGAGCTAAACCTCTCAAGTAATCACACCACACACTGCTCACTCCAGATAGGTCAACTACACACATTCTGTCAGAAAATACCATTTTAGGCCCTGCTCAACTCCACTATTTAATGACCATGCATCAGTCGATGAGCACTGAGCAATTGTGAGTGAAGGACTTGCTGAAATCCCTTACGCAGTAACCGTCTGAGAGGAGGAGGCTTGAGCCCGTACTCTCCGGATTACAAGGCAAGCGCTCTAACCAAGCGGTACCGTGTCTCAAAGTCCATACTCTTTACTCTGCTAAAAAAATAATGCACGAAGCAGCCATAAAGTAGTCCTGAACTTCTTAGTCCAAGAGCATTAGATCAAAATGTGATGAAAGGTGGAAATTTCTCATAACAAGCTGAATTTTTCAGGATAGGTCTAGGAATATGAGTAGAATAACATACTAAAAGTCCCCGACAATCCCTCTGGAGCTCTTTCCAAAATCCAAGATGGCGTCCAAAATGGCCGTCATAGGATCATAATGTGCTGAATGCTGAAAGTAGCTCCTCATAACAATCTGAATGTCTCAGGATAGGCAAAGGAATATGGGTAGAATAACATACTAAAAGTCCCCGATAATCCCCCTGGAGCTCTTTCCAAAATCCAAGATGGCGTCCAAAATGGCCGTCATTAGATCATAATGTGCTAAAAGCTGAAAATACCTCACAACAAGCTGAATTTTCCAGGATATGTCTAGGAGCATGAGTGGAATAACATGCTAAAAATCCCTGACAATCCCTCTGAAGCTCTTTCCAAAATCCAAGATGGCGTCCAAAATGGCCGTCATTAGATCATAATGTGATAAAAGCTGAAAATAGCTCATGACAAGCTTAATTTTCCACGATATGTCTAGGAGCATGAGTGGAATAGCTTACTAAAAATCCCTGACAATCCCCCTGAAGCTCTTTCCAAAATCAAAGATGGCGTCCAAAATGGCCGTCATTATGTGCCAAAAGCATAGTTTGCTCTAAGGCTTCCATATGTTGCAAGTGCAACCTGGCAGATTTGGCATACTGAAGATGTCCTGCAGCATGGAAAAGTGGAATCATTTGCCTCACACACCAGAGGTGTAGCTTTCTGTCTCCTGTTCATTCATTCATATGGAGAATTTATATAGCGCCTCTTCCGGGTTATCTACTCAGAAGCACGCTCGATTAAGCGCTGTATAAGGGCCACTTAGCGGTACTTTGGGAGATGGTATTTGCCAACGGATCCGTCATACACATACTATCTGGCAATGCCTTTTCTCGTGCTCTTCGTGCTCACATTCTGTCCTCATTTGGGCATTGTTGGGCACACGTGGCACCTTGGATAGCATAGACAAAGATCACTTAGCGAATCTTTCTATAGCTATTCTTAAAAAGGACGAGAACGCCACTGATGTAGCCGAGAATTAGCGTTTCAAACAGTTATGGGACTTCATTTCACAACTCCTTGACCAGGCTGGAATTCAGTGCAGAACTGGGAAGCTTTGAGTGCAGTATATCCTCAATGTGCAGTCAATGCAGTCGTCAAACTTGTAGCAACACGCCACCGATATTATTAGATGTCAACAATGACCAGATTAACACCTATGTGACACAGAACTCCTAAAGTGAACAAAGTTTTCAGCTATATAAAATTCATATAAGCCATCTTTGTTCTGGCTACTTTGAGGTGTGAATACTATGCATCCTTGTGACTTAAAACGTGTGTTTAGACACTTCAATTGCAATTCTAACTTCTCGGGTTTCAATATCTATATATGAAGAAGAAACTCTGTCTGTCACAGCGACTTTGACCGGGATGCATTTCTACAGTTTTAGAGCTTTTCACTCGAAACCTTCACTACTGTGTCGGGGTGGGCATTACACACCCAGTGGTTGGCTTCGCGTCCCCCTTTTCACCGCTACCATGGTGTCCCGGGCAAAAACCTACCCGGCCCATGCATTTTTACCTGGTCATCGAAACTTACACTGAACCTATTTTAACTCGCCAGATGCACCGCCGGGTTAAGCAGCTACAGTACGGATTCGCTAGAGGGATTGAAACTTTCACTGAACTAAACCCGGGCTTTTTGTTGCTTATTCGCTAGAGGGATTGAAACTTATAACCCCGGGCTGGTTGATGGAGGGTGGATGGAGGATGCTGGTGGAGTGATGGAGGGTGGATGAAGGATGTAGTTGGATGGAGGGTGGATGGATGGAGGATGCTGGTGGATGGAGGGTGGATGGAGGATGCTGGTGGATGGAGGGTGGATGAAGGATGCAGTTGGATGGAGGGTGGATGGATGGAGGATGCTGGTGGATGGAGGGTGGATGGAGGATGCTGGTGGACGGATGGAGGGTGGATGAAGGATGCAGTTGGATGGAGGGTGGATGGATGGAGGATGCTGGTGGATGGAGGGTGGATGGAGGATGCTGGTGGATGGAGGGTGGATGAAGGATGCAGTTGGATGTAGGGTGGATGGATGGAGGATGCTGGTGGATGGAGGGTGGATGAAGGATGCAGTTGGATGGAGGGTGGATGGATGGAGGATGCTGGTGGATGGAGGATGCTGGTGGATGGAGGATGGATGGAGGATGCTGGTGGATGGAGGAAGATGATGGCACAGCCGCTGAAATTGTTTGAATCTAAGGGATGGAACAGACCACGAGACCTTGGTTCACTTGAGATGGCCGGAAAAGCACAGGGTATGGACAGGGGGCTACAGGGATTGAAACTTATAAGTTATAACCCCGGGCAACGCCGGGTAAACCAGCTAGTTACAATAATAATAGAAAATTCCGGCCATTTTGGACGCCATCTTGGATTTCGGAAAGAACTCCAGGGAATTTTCAGGGACCTTTAGTATGTTATTCCACTCATGCTCCTAGACCTATCCTGAAAAATTCAGCTTGTTACGAGCTATTTTCAGCTTTTGGCATATAATGATCTAATGACGGCCATTTTGGACGCCATTTTGGATTTCGGAAAGAGCTCCAGGGAAACAGGAAATTGTCAAGGACCTATAGTATGTTATTCCACTCATGCTCCTAGACCTATCCTGAAAATTGCAGCTAGTTATGAGCTATTTTCAGCTTTTGGCACATTATGATCTAATGACGGCCATTTTGGACGCCATCTTGGATTTCTGAAAGAGTTCCAGGGAGATTGTCGGGGACTTTTAGTATGTTATTCTACCCATATTCCTTTACCTATCCTGAGACATTCAGATTGTTATGAGGAGCTACTTTCAGCATTCAGCACATTATGATCCTATGACGGCCATTTTGGACGCCATCTTGGATTTTGGAAAGAGCTCCAGGGGGATTGTTGGGGACTTTTAGTATGTTATTCTACTCATATTCCTAGACCTATCCTGAAAAATTCAGCTTGTTATGAAAAATTTCCACCTTAAACCTAATGCTCTTGGCCTATCTTCACTGTCTGACTTTATGACTAAACATGGATCCATTAAACTGATAATGTCTTATTTACATACATATCTATAACTAAAGTTATGATCTAAGGAACGTAAGCATTACTCCATGGCATTACCACAGATGGGGTCTTATACATACCTAGAGCACAGCTACGCTATTCGTATCCACAGTTGACACCATGTTCAGAGTTCTTGACCTATTGTTAGAACTGCTATTTGTTTATGCTCTACATAAATGTCCTTTAACGCCAGCTACACCTGATAACTACTGTTGATAAACGACTGTAGGCCTAGTGAGTGGTTACCCTACAGTACTTTGCGTTACTTTAAATTACAAGCAGTCAGGTTTTTTATTCTGTATAATAACTCGATTGGTTTGGTGCCTTGAAGTTTGTTTTCTGCTTAGATTGGCCTGCCTGCCGACGGTAAGGTACTTATCGGACGCAGAAGGTTCAAGGTAAATCAGATAATGTTTGTGGCATAATGTAAAGCGTAATGTGCAACTGAGTATTTCTATAGCACTTTAACTACACACTAACACAGACTACACGTCTTCTGAACAACTTAAAACCCATGTAATGTTACCCTCTCAAAAGTGCTATATATTTTATATTTGGTCTGAGGTAGGCATTCTAATAACTCTAACTTTAGTTTACTGTAATTGTAAAAAAATTCCAGATTTGTTATTTTCTGAACTTTTTGAAATTATGCATATTCCTGATTTGCACCTTTTGTTAAAAATTGTTACTTGTTGTTTAACTATAGAAGCTCTTTATCTTACATAAAAGGGTTACAGTTGAGAACATAGGGAATTCCTACGCGTACTCTTGCAGTGCCAGTTCCAAGCCTGGAGAAAGAACGAGGGCGACACTAACCATACTGCAACCAACCAACCAACTTAGGGAACAGGCAGAGGCGCGTTACTTTGGTCTAGAAAATGGGGGGGGGTTGCCAAACTTCGCATCGTTCCCCTTCAAGACTGTTAAATATAAAGGCGCCCAATGAATCTATATTTGGCGCCATTTATGCGCAATGCCAAATAATAATGATACTGATGACGATGCTGATGATAATAATAACAATGACTATAAATATAATAATGATAATGATAATAAGCGTATTAATAAATATAATAACAATAATAATTATATAATAATGACAATAACAAAATAATAATTTAAAATTACTAGCAATAGACGTGTTTCATTATTGACGAGACGTGTGTCGATCATAATTTAAATGACGTAACAATAGGCCTTTATTCCCTGTGATTTAACCCTTATAACAGTAGACTTCTCATAATTGAAGTGACGTAACAAAGGGCTTTATTCTCTAAATCTGAAATTACTAATTATAGACGTGTTCAGTAATCGAAATGACGTACGTAACAATTGTTAGTCTTTTATTCTCTTACTTTAAACTTAATAACAATAGACGTTTTCATTAAGTAACGTAGCCAAGGCCTTTATTCTCTAAATCCGAGATTAAAAATAATAGACGTTTTAACAGTTGAATGACGTAGCAATAAGCCTCTATTTTCTAAATTTAAAGTTAATAACAGTAGACTTTTTCATAGTTGAAGTGACGTAGGGCCTACCAAAAGCCTTTCTTCTCTAAATGTAAACTCATAATCACAATTCACTTAATTGAAGTGTCGTAACAAAAGCCTTTATTGTATAAATTTAAAAATTAATAAATAATCTGTTTCATAATTGATGTGACATAACAATAGGCCTTTGGTTTTAAAATAAAACTTATACAATCAACGTGTAAACTTCATAATTAAAGTGACGTAAAAGGGCCTATATTCTTAAAATAAAAATTAACTTTTTACTTTGTTTTTGGCCTATCCGCATTTCATGGTGCTCCTTAAGTTGGAGAAGTTTAAACTGTAAAAATGGCCTGGTACATCACTGATTGACTTTGAAAGTAATGAATTCTGTACTTCTGGTTGCGATACACGAGTTTATAACGAGATTTAAGCCAGGTAGGTTCACAATTTTATAGCAGCATTCAGCTTGTATAGGTTGAACAGACTAGGACGTTCTCATGCTGTTCTTGCAATTGCAACTGCTACTGCGGCAATTTTTACGAGTTAACCGACTTGCCAACTGTTCGCGGTCTGTTGCATTGTATCGCTGTGGCCATAGTTCGAGAATTCGTGACTTTTGGTTTTAAAATTCGTAAAAATTCGCGAATTTTTGGTCTAATTTAAAATTCGTTTAATTTCGTAAAAATTCGTTGGGCCATTGTTGGGCCTTTTTACATTGACCGTTGTGTTTTGCAAAAACAGCGTAAGCAATAACAACAAATGTGATGACGTCATGATTTGTTGTGTTAAGCTTCTGCTTAGAATTTAATGTAAACTTCAATATAAAAATTTATTACGTTACGAGATAATTTAGTTAAAACCTAATTTCTTAAAGATGAAAGAACATGGACATGAAGTAGCCTATGTAGTAATTTTGGAGGAGAAGGAAAGGATCATCCAAAAATACAGTTGTTTTTGTGACAAGGAATTTGTTGGTTATTCTGTCCGAATTCGGGAGCATTTCCATAGCGAAAATACAGAAACCAGAGTCGAATTGGCTGTTCCTGACTCAGAATCAGAGGACGATGAAGTAGACAGCAGCTCGGTTAACGTTGCCAACCCTTTTTAACCATGTTTGGTTGCAAGCTGTGTCAGTGACTGACTGGTCACACTGGAGCTGGGGCACTGATGGTTTTTCGTTCTGCTGACTGACGCTCAAGACTGCTAGTCAGCTATCTTTTACGGCTGACTGATTGATTGCCTATGACATTGACATCTACTTGCTTAAAAAGTTGAAAAGTAAACAAATAATAAAATACATTGCCATGGCAAAGAATTCTATCATTTTATTTTTTCACGAATTTTAACGAATTTTAAAACTGTGGCTTTAAAATTCGTTAAAATTCGTGAATTTTCAAAATTTTTTAAATTCGTAAAATGCGAATTCTCGAACTATGGCTGTGGCGTTCCCCTGCAGAGCCTGTAAGAACGATAGGCCTACATACATGTCTTCAGTGGCGTACGGAGCTTAAATGCCGCCCGGGGCGAGGGCCCAATATGCCGCATAGGACACTTAATTTTCTATATGCTATTTTCTCTATTCATATTACATAGGCTATTCAATTTTATTTGTGCAGTTTATAGGGGCCTAGCCTTTCTGTATTTTTCACTTTTCACTGTATTTATTTAGTAATTATCCGTTTTAGCTATACATTTTCAACTTACTGAAATTTATTTGATTACATAATTAAAAACATTTTATTGCATGACTTGCGACTGTCGCTGACTCACTGCGATATGTTGAAAGAATAAGACTTCAAAAAGTGATCATTTCAAAATTAATGACAAAATAATGCAGACAATCTCTGTTTAAACCAGAAAAATTTTAATATTAATTTTAAAAAGAGGTCTAAACTAAGTGGTGAAATGCTGTGGTGGCGATATTGATAGTTTGTGGTTAAATTTTATTCTAAGTAATTAATTCGTGTAGATACCTATACATATGATATATAATTTTATATGTGTATTATATGTATATATACAGTGTTGGGTAAACTCACACAAGAAATGAGTTAAATCAAAACTCAACTCACGCACCTCAAAATGAGTTTAAACTCAAACAACTCATCCTAAGTGAAATGAGTTAACTCAAACTCACTTGTTAAATGAGTTAACTCATAAACTCACACGTTTCATACTAGCACGTTCTAATCGAGCAACAATTTTTCCATCACGCCTACTTGTAACAGAAAAATATTTTCCATCAAGAATACATGGTACTTCAGCCATGTTGTTCTTAACTGTTCACAATATACAAAATATGCAGTGCTTAAATACTGTCCGCTAGCAGTGTTTATGACCCTCCCTGCCGTCACCACTAACCAGTATGGAAAGCCGACGATATAAAAGGCTTGTTTCAACATAATATGTGCCGAGTGCCGAAGAGTGAGTTGAGTTTAAAATAATTGACAGTTACAACTCAAACTCACAGAAAATATGAGTTAACTCAAACTCATAACTCACACTCTTTAAGGTGAGTTAACTCAAACTCATAAATCACAGCAAGTGAGTTAACTCGTGAGTTTAAACTCATATGAGTTTACTCATACCCAACACTGTATATATATATTATGATTATGAAGGGCGGCAAAAAACAAGAATTTACTTTAAAGTTTGCTGTATGTAGTCTGTTATTCTGTTTACTAGATAATGCGATTCTGCTTCCTTTACTGCAATTCTGTTTAGTGTTTAATGTAGAGAGTTTGATGTCGCCCTAACGATCAACGGAAGCCAAGCTGACTTGACTAAAGTGACGGCTTCTTTCTTTCCTTCTTTTTCTTTTTTTTCTCTCCTACTTTTTCTTTTTTATATCCAAAATTCACTCTTTTTAGTTTTCTTTTACCCTATTTTGCCGCCCCTAGAAAAGTTCCGCCCGGGGCGACTCGCCCCCTCTGCCCCCCGTTCGGTACGCCACTGCATGTCTTGAAAGAAAGGAAGAAGAAGGTGATCCTGCATCTTTGCAGTGTATTCCGGTATCGATGGAGCTACGGAAATGTATATATTTCGTGTAATGGATTTCCTGCAGGTCTTGTTTTGCTACGGTTCATGAGTTGTATCGTATTCGGTTCGTGTTTTTATAGGTAGCTGTTTACGCAGCTATAGCAGTTCTGCGCCTGCAAAAGCTGCACTTACTTCCTCTCGAGATTGAGCTCAGTCAGCTGCTAATAGACCCGTACGCAATACGACTTATCCGCAAGATGGTGGACAGCGGGGCTTTCCGGATCTACGGACACTGGGTACAAAAGGGTGAAGTTCAGAATCGTGCCCTACTGTTCGAAAATGACCGAAAGAAATCTGGCGGTGGCTTGAGGACAATTTATCAGTGAAACCATAATGTCGTTTCCTGGCCGTTGGCCGTTTAAGCCAAAGTTTGGTCATTATTAATACGATTAGCGATAGAAGGTTACTTGTTTTACATACACTTGCCTGCCATGTGTATGTGCTGACGCTGGCGGATATTTAGGAGGGGCCACGACTGCAGAACTGCAGAACCGTCTGCTTCCATTTGTGCTGATTTCCTATTGGTTAAGTTATGATTATTATTGCTAAAACGTAGGATATTCAATATTTCAATACAAGTTTTCAAGGTGGTTGTATTTTAAGCTAACGATTTTTCTGCCGGCCTAATAATAATAATAATAATAATAACAATATTCGTATTTTTATCTGTTAAATATTTGTATTATTGCGCCGGTGTCTAATGCACAATGCATCAACGGATGGCGCACCAAACCAAGCCGTAATCAAGTCAATATCCAAAAGATTAGGCTAAAAAAGACAGATGCAATATTTATGGCGCATAAGCACTTTGGGAAAGGTAGGTCTTAACTTGAGAACGAAATGACATTAGCGACTGAACAGATCGGACAGGTAGGCCTACAACCGAAGGAGCTCGTTGACCATTGTAAATCCTGGGCGAAGCAACGC
Source organism: Allolobophora icterica (assembly GCA_963556255.1). Taxonomy (NCBI): domain Eukaryota; kingdom Metazoa; phylum Annelida; class Clitellata; order Crassiclitellata; family Lumbricidae; genus Allolobophora; species Allolobophora icterica. The sequence goes on from OY744608.1 coordinate 62,871,062, forward strand.
GCAAGATTATCTGACACTACAGCAGGTATCGTACGATTCTGGAGTTTTACACTGCATCTTCTAAGAAACTATCAAAGATATACATAATCAGCCTAAATTAACTAAAGTTAGCCTTCACTAAAAGCGGTAATTGAAAGACAACACTGTCAACACAGATCTCTTTTCTGACGTTACCCAATCACACAGCTAACATCAGACTTCTGTCATGTAGAGTTTGTACCAGATACAAATGGCATAAGGTAAACTGACAGAGAAAACTGAAAATCAAATATGGAATGTGAGTAAACACATCCAGAAAAATAAGAGACATTTTGAACAATAAGTTACAGGCAGTGGCGGCGATCTTGCTTGACAGGTGGGGGGGGTACACTTTCGAAATGATCTGGTCAAAAAAGAGGCTAAACAAATTTTTCGCGCTCACGCGCGATAAAATTAGTTGACCTTTTCTGGGTGTTTCTTCAAAATTTGGGGGGGGGGGACAAATGCATGGTGTGTCCCGCCCACTCTTAAAGGTGGTGGGATCTTGTCACCTCGACCACCCCAAGATCGCCGCCCATGCAAAAGGGCAACGATGGTGGACGATCTCAATTATCCGACCAATTCATTGAAAATTTGAAGAAAGTCGCTCGAGACTGTGCGGTCGCTATAGAAACTCAATTAACTCATTGCATGTTTAATTAGGGCCTACTTTAACGACAAGAGTGTTAGCTTGTGTATGGGCTACTAGTCTAAAAGTGAATAGAAACCATGGCAATGCAGCTCGTCGTTAAGGTGTTAAGCAACATAGCGCGCGAAGCTGATAAGTAGGTAAGTATTAAAGTAAGTAGGCCTACGTACAGTTGTGTATTAAAGTATAATAATTGTTTAGTGAATCAAACATTAGATAGCCTATTATACAGGCCTACAAACATGTTCAACGCGCGCGAGGTCACAGGAATGCGAATCTGAGGCGCGGTTTGAAGAGCAGTAAGATATCCAGATGTTTGAAAGTTATAATGATCGAGAAATAGAGTTTTTAGGTGTTTCCTAAAGGAAGTGACAGAGTTAGAGCATCGAACAAACATTGGTAGGCCTAGTCCGAACAGTGGCGGCGATCTTGTTTGACAGGCAAGGGGGGCATTTTTTAACTGATCTGGTCAAAAAAGAGTTTTGAACTGATCTGGTCAAAAAGAGTTTTGAACTGATCTGGTCAAAAAGAGTTTTGAACTGATCTGGTCAAAAAAGAGTTTTGAACTGATCTGGTCAAAAAGAGTTTTGAACTGATCTGGTCAAAAAAGCGTTTTGAACTGATCTGGTCAAAAAGAGTTTTGAACTGATCTGGTCAAAAAAGAGTTTTGAACTGATCTGGTCAAAAAAAAGAGTTTTGAACTGATCTGGTCAAAAAAGAGTTTTGAACTGATCTGGTCAAAAAGAATTTTGAACTGATCTGGTCAAAAAAGAGTTTTGAACTGATCTGGTCAAAAAGAGGTAAAAAATGTATTGCCGTGAACTGATCTGGTAAAAAAAAAGTTAAAAACATTTTCGCGCTCACGCGCGAACAGATTTTATGACCTTTTTTGCGGCTTTCTTCAAAAAGTGGGTGGGGTCTGATGCATGGCGTGTTCCCCCCACTGTTAAAGGTGGGGGTCTTGTCCCCCTCGACCCCCCTGATCGCCGCCCATGCACCGGATGTTACAAATGCGGACCTAACCAAACAAGTTGGACTAAACCGATTCCAAACTTGGTTGCACTAATATCTTCAGCTGATAAACCTAATTTTTGAAAACTATTCCGCAACTGCTCGTTTTGCTAAAGTCTCTCATTCATTTCAGTTTCAATCTATAGCCTAACTTACTTTTTTCAAATGGCTTATCACCATACAGAGGCATCTACCCCTCGCCCCCAAGTCGTTGGAGCAACTTCCCCTTCCCTCCCTCCTCTTCCCCCTTATTCTTCCATCCCCAATAATAATGACACATACACTGACAGATCTCCTCCTCCCCATTTTTTGGATGGAGCATTTGCTCCAAGGCTTCTGTGGAGTTGACGCCCCTGTCACCATAGGCTGCCTCTCTCACAGCTGATTTTCTGGTACTGGAATGCGATTTTGATTAGAAGTGACATAGCTTTCGACATAATATAATTATAATTATGATAACAACCCCATTGAAATTTTAATATTAGGTTAGATTAGATGGGAGAAGGGTGTCAAATTGTGGATACGGATAAGCTTAGCCGAGCTTTTGGTACCAGAGAAACACAAGGTGAGGGAGAAAATCAACTTTAGATGTCAGCAAAGTAGACTTTGATTCTCAAAAAGATAGATCAAAACTAGAAATCTTAAAACATAGTCTTATGTGTTTAATGTTCGCCCGTTTAAGCTAACCCCAGAATTTTTGTAGCGCCACTATATTGAGTCGCTGTTATCTAAGAACAAGCTTGGGTTGGTTCGGTCAAAGTACACCGTTTCCTAACAGGCATGCAGCTCAAAACGGAACTCGGTTCAAAAGAAAATGTAATAAACGGAGCTAAGCAGCAGCTACGATTCGTGTTTTTCAGTGTGAGGTAGCCTAGTGACGAACTAATTTCACTACTGCGTACTCCATATTTACAATGTAATTTGATGCAAGACCTACACTGTAACCTGGAATACGAGGTTTAGATATAAGTAGGATAGCGATATTTAAGTTGTCACTTAACCCGTTGCGATTGTCTTGTTTATGCAAGTCGTTTGTCCCCAAATATGACATCATCGCTAGAATGACGTAATTTTCCTCCATTGTCCAGTTTATTTCTGTCAAACGCTGCGGACGAAAGACGTCGAAGAACATCGACATTTTAAACATTGAAAACGATGAAAAAACGACGAAATACGTATATTGTGAAGAAAATGACGACCAACAGATCCCGAACTTGCCGCTCCGGCAGTCGATCATCGAAGTGAAGAAGAAATCATTCGTAATGTAAGTTTATGACAGAAATCTTAACATCGTCATTTCAACGACGGAAAATAATCGGTCAGTAAGCAATGAAGTATGGCCAAACATGAAATTATAATTTGATGCACGTGTAGTGGTGGTTGGTAGGATACAATAAGAGCGCGGTACCTTTGTAACTGCACGAGATGCTGAACACAATGATCACTGACCTGCAGGGCGTCTATCCCCCTCCCCCGCCCCGAAGTCATTTTAGCAACTTCCGCTCCCCTCCCTCCTCTTCCCCTTTCCCTTTCTCCCCCCCCCAATAATGATGGCACATACACGGACAGATCTCCTCCCTTATTTTTTGGATGGAGCATTTGCTCCAAGGTTTCTATGGAGTATACCCGTGATCGATCGAGTCAGTCGATCAAGTCGATCGAAACTCGGCCAAGTCGAGTCGGTCGAAAACTTCGACTCGATCGACTTGCAAGTCGAGTCGATCATATGTTTTGACAAGTCGAGTCGATCGTTGTTTCCTCGACTTGTCTCGACTATGAAATATTTTCTTACTATTTTTTTGCGGCTACTTCACAAGATGACCCACATGATGTGATAACGTAATGCTTTGTAAACGCACAACTACCGTATTAACCTGATTGAAGTTCAGTGCAAATTATAAGCCTTTTGGTGATTTCGTATAGTGGAAGCTGCAGATACTTTTTCACAGTTTTACGGTGAAAATGGAAAGATTAAGATATGCGTTAAAAATGCATTAGTTTCAGGTTATTTAAGCTCTGTAATCAGTAATGACGATCTCAAAACGTTCGAATGTGTGTAGGCCTATGTTAGGACGGGACTGAATGCTTCGACTCTGGTTAAGCTTGAGCGTGGCTCGGAAAGTGTTTAAAAGTTGTGTCAGCTAACCTCAGCCAAATACAGACCTATAGGATGGATAAAATTATACATTAGATCCGATATAACCAACAAGAATATTTGGTCATTTTTTACAATAAGTGGAAAAGTTTATTATACTAGGCCTATACATATTCATGAAATGAAACGCGTCTATAGCACAATAAGTCAGTAACTACTTTAGCAAGCATCAAATACAAAGCGCCAGCCATAAGTAACTGTTGTGTGAGCATGCTTCTGCCTCGGCGCTACAGAACCAAAACTTGTGTGATCAATGGCACCTTTGGCGCCATGCATGGCTCCCGAGCCCCTGGCCAAGAGATACAGCCCAAGTCGACAAAGTCGACCAAGTCGATCGTTTATTTGCAGTCGATCGAGTCGACGAGAGGTCGACTAGTTGACAAAGTCGATTGAGTCGATCGTCGGCCGAGCCAAGTCCATGATATCTGTCATAACGTGTAATAATAACCTCAGTGGTTTTACTGTATTTCTATAGGTATGTGGCTGGCGGCGATGATTCAGGTTACGGGCGCACAAAGGCTCTGTGTCGTCGGTGTGCGTGTGTGTGGTGCGTGTGTGTGCGTGTGTGCGTGTGTGTGGTGCGTGTGTGTGCGTGTGTGTGGTGCGTGTGTGTGCGTGTGTGTGTGGTGCGTGTGTGTGCGTGTGTGCGTGTGTGTGGTGTGTGTGTGTGCGTGTGTGTGGTGCGTGTGTGTGCGTGTGTGTGGTGCGTGTGTGTTTGCGTGTGTGTGGTGCGTGTGTGTGCGTGTGTGTGTGGTGCGTGTGTGTGCGTGTGTGCGTGTGTGTGGTGCGTGTGTGTGGTGCGTGTGTGTGCGTGTGTGTGGTGCGTGTGTGTGCGTGTGTGTGGTGCGTGTGTGACACGTGTGTGGTGCATGTGTGTGGTGCGTGTCTGTGGTGCGTGTGTGGTGCGTGTGTGTGCGTGTGTGTGTGTGTGCGTGTGTGTGTGTGTGTGTGTGTGTGTGTTTGTGTGTGTACCTGCTGAGCCTCTGGCGCGGCTTGAAATCCCGTAAGCTCATGAAGGCAGGGGGCCTCTGGCGCGGCGTAAAACCCCGTAAGCCCATAGGTTGTGTGTGTGTGTTGTGTGTGCGTGCGTGTGTGTGTGTGTGTGTGTGTGTGTGTGTGTGTGTGTGTGTGTGTGTGTGTGTGTGTGTGTGTGTGTGTGTGTGTGTGTGTGTGTGTGTGTGTGTGTGTGTGTGTGTGTGTGTGTGTGTGTGTGTGTGTGTGTGTGTGTGTGTGTGTGTGTGTGTGTGTGTGTGTGTGTGTGTGTGTGTGTGTGTGTGTGTGTGTGTGTGTGTGTGTGTGTGTGTGTGTGTGTGTGTGTGTGTGTGTGTGTGTGTGTGTGTGTGTGTGTGTGTGTGTGTGTGTGTGTGTGTGTGTGTGTCAACCTGCTGAGTCTCTGGCGCGGCTTGAAATCCCGTAAGCTCATGAAGGCAGGGGGCCTCTGGCGCGGCGTAAAACCCCGTAAGCCCATAGGTTGTGTGTGTGTGTGTTGTGTGTGTGTGTGTGTGTGTTGTGCGTGTGTGTGTTGTGCGTGTGTGTGTGCGTGTGTGTGGTGCGTGTGTGTGTTGTGCGCGTGTGTGCGTGTATTTGTCGTGTGTTTGTGTGTGATTAGAAGGAAGGAGAGACGGAAGTGGAGTCGAAATGGCCGAGGAATCAATGCCTAAAATCCTCATTAATTGTCAACTGCACGCCCTTTCTTCAACCTCTCAGCAAGGAACCTGAGGAAGCGCCGTTAAGCTACCCCAGAGGGGTTCTGGGACGGAGCCCCGACATCAGTGGATATTTCCGCAAGGCCGAAGACCAACTCTTAACCGTCAGGGTTCCAGACGCCTACCCACTCTGTGGGCTCCATGAGCACCAGCGGTTTTCGGTTATACATGAGCGAAGTTCACAGAACAGTTTTGTAGACTTTTTGGTATTAAGTCATCCAAAGTTGACATCTCGGTATTGTGAACTTGGTTAACTGTGTTTCAGACTGAACTACTAGTAATTGCGCACTAGTTATTTAGTTTCTCATGAAAAAACATTTATGTTATACGATGTTCGGGGTGTTTGTTCAAGATAGCCAGGCTCCAAACTTATTGAACGCCCCTTGTACTTCCGGTTGAGAAGCATCTATAAGGTAAAGTAAGGTAGGCCTTAAGATGTTGTTTAACACTGGATAGTACAGGCTTTATCAGAGCTGTAAAGACTTCTAATTAAAGAAGATTAAGAGCAGTGGCGGCGATCTTGTCTGAGAGGTAGGGGGGGACAAAGTCGGCCATGGTCTGGTGCGATTACCTTTTTTTAGGAATTCATGTCCCCCCTCCAAATTTTTTGTACTTCCTTAGGAATTCTCCACAATAACTTCTAGACTTTTCTACGAATTCATCTCCAAAAAAAGTTGATGACCCTTTTTTAGTCATCGACCTCTTTTTACCTCCTTTTTCCGGTCTCCCACCAATAATCCAATAATCTGATTATCATTTTCGCAAGAAAATCGATAACCTTTTTAACAAATTCATCCCCTCGAAAATTTCTTTTTTTTTACGAATTTCTTCTTGCTTTCTGAAAATTTTCCGGGAGGCACACTTCTGCTCAAAAATTGAATTTTTACCTCATCTGGTCAAAAAGGCTGTGAAAACCCTCACGCGCAATTACATTTTTTGTCTTTTTTGAGTGCTTCTTCAAAATTGGGGGGGGGACAGATGTATGGCATGTCCCCCACTCTTAAAGGTGGGGGACATGTCCCCGTCCCCCTAGATCGCCGCCCATGGTTACAGGTGGAAGCACAGTCTGATTCACCCTTTCAAAAGATATTTTAACAATACTGTTAGGGTTTGACAGCAATTTAATACGAAACGCTTGGTCCCAGTGTCCCGAATGGCAAGAATCCACATAAAAAGATAAGCAATCTATTCAATACAGAGGTGTAATGTAGGCTATGCTAATTACTAATGGCGGTGGAAGATCACCAACATGGCATCCAGCCTCTCGATTAAACAAATTTGCGTATAAACCTGTATTTTTTTACTTATAACCCATCAATCGAAACTTCATTGTGGTGTCCATACTTACTGGTACGCTTTACCACGATTGTATCATCCTCAAATCACTCCATTGGTTAAAAATCACAGAGCGAATCCACTTCAAAGTCCTATCACTAACCTACAACTCCCTACAATATTCCCAGCCCAAGTACCTCCGTGATCTCTTTACCATTCAGACAACCCGCTCCACCCGATCATCGTCCTATCTCAGTCTTTCTCGACCCCCAGTCATTACTCGCCTCAAGTTCTCCAACCGAGCCATATCCAACACAGCACCCCGCCTCTGGAATGATCTCCCCTGAATTTCGCAGTTTCTCGGTGCCTCCATCATCATTGCAACCTGTACTCCATCCTCATCCTCATGTTCCTCTATCTATCACCCCCGGGCTTTCCACTCAAAACTGAAGTCTCACCTATCCTTTTCAAGTACTCTTACCCGACTCATCTGATCCTCCGCCTTCCAATTCTTCTCGCCGTAAACGACACCCGCCTTGACAGCAGCTGCTCTGCCACCTGATCTGGTACCCTGGAAATCGGACTTGGACCTCTTTTGGACTACTCATTGGAAACCGCCTCATTTGGTTTGGCCTTCTGGAAACTGGACTCGGACCTCTTTTGGACTACTCTCTGGAAACACCCTCTGATTTGATGTAGCCCTCGTGAATAGGCTGGTGCCCCGCGCTTGGCCTTCAAGTGGCGCTTTAGAAGTTTGGAGATTACGATTACGATTACGATGGAATTAAACAACCTGTTTAAGATCACACAAAAACAAGACAATCCAGATAAATTTCTAGAATCTCCAAAAAATCGTTGGGAGGAGCTCGACTCTCGCTTTCTGGCAAGGGCTTATGGGATTTAAAAGATTACCGAGGTCAAAGATTACTTAACTCAAATTATTGTGCTCGAGTATCGTAATCGTAATCGTTATCTCGAGAGTTCTCCAGCGCCTTACCTCGAAGTTTCGAGTAATGAAAAAGTACATGCAGTTTTCTATAGCGACTGTATATAGCCTAATCGAGCCTGCTCGTTTTATGGAAGATGGGATCCTTCACTATTTTTGCCATTTTAAATGAGCGCCACCATCTAATCACAGACGTTCAGCAAAAACAAAATCGAGAGGCTGGTAAGATTAAACTCAATTTCAGTTTGAAGACCAATGGTTCTTAAGGCAGAGAGTTGAACGGCTACATGAGCCTACATCCGGTGTATAGGGTGCCTATTATTATAATTGACGAGGCGAGATTGGCAGGGCCTCCTGTTAATAGGGGGATTTGAATAGGATTTGTTGAAAAGGATCGATTATTTCCAGTTGAGTGAAAGACCTGTGGAGAGATAGAAAGAGGTGCAGCGTGCCGGTATTGAGTACTCGTGAATAGGATGGTGCCCTGCGCTTGGCTTTCAAGTGGCGCTTTAGAAGTTTCGAGATTACGATTGCTCCGAGGTACAGTTGAAGTAGCTATAGGCTACTCAGAATATAGACCTACTCTGGTCAAATGGATTGGATAGAAAAAATACTCTTGCCTCTTGTTTTTGAGTTACTGGGAATATGTACGGAGCATTATTGGTCGTTGTACTTTGGAGTAGGCCTATTACTGGTCACTTCAAGATGGAGCTTAAATTAGAATCCTCAGTCAATCAATCAATCAATCAATTTTTTATTGATCCACAAAGCAAACGTGACAATATACAAGAAAATATAATTTAAATAGCCACTATGATGATGAAAAGGTTTGAAACATTAAGATATTAATGGGTTTAGAAGGCTATATCATGCTGTGAGTGGTCAATAGGAAGCCCTAAAAGGACCAGGGTCCCGCTAGGAAGGGCCCCCCATTTACTTAACAAAACTCGACGACGAATTATTACAATCAAATGTATTCACTTGTCTGAACGAATCTGTTACAGTCAAAACCCATTTTAATCAGTGGCGATGGCTGTACTGCATTAAAGCCGACGTAAAGCAAAATAATATATGTCTCGTCTGATCGGTAACAATATTAAAATACCAGAGCCATCTATCCGTGGCCGATTGGTCGTCTTATAATTTTGAAAGCAAAACAAGGAATAGAACTCGGTGCGTATCCGGAGCAGATATGAAATGTACCCGCTGAAGAACTCGAACAACTGTGAAGCAGACGGAAATTAAAACGCAATCAATTTGGTATTTATATTGCTGACAGTTTGTAGTTGTTACGCCTATGTGCTTATACCGCATAATTTTCAGTAATTTTTATGATATGCAAGCTATTAAATCCAAACGGGGCTTGTAAGAAAGACAGACGTTGCCAAATCCGTTCGGTGTAGGCAAGCAATGATGCATGTTTGTTAGATCTTGACCAGTGGCGTACACGTGTCTGTTAAAAAAAATAAAATCTGTAAAATTGAAGAGCTATTTCGTAAACTTTAGGTAAACCCATATATTTGATATATTAGTATATTTAAAAATTCTGCAAGTTTGTGAGATTTATCATAAATCACGTGATAAAAAATATTAATTCGGTTACCGTTCACTAGGGCCTACAGACCACACCTCATACGAGTCAAACCGGAGTATGAAAGTGTAGCGCAGTCATGAGAGGCTCTTTCTGGTGTTACGTAACTGAACGTCACCTGTGTTACAGATTATTATTGATTGTAATTTAACTTTAGAAATTATAATCAATAATAAAAGGTACCCTTTATGACATCCTTAAAAGTAGGCAGTCAAGCACTGTGATAAAGAACTCGGAAAGCTAGGCCAGTTTAGAATGCAAAGTTTAATGAGCCTAATATCCATTTCTTTTTAGGCCTGAATTCTCGAAATTACGTCGATGGCAGGAATTTCAGCTGCTCTAGGAAGATTTTCTTTTGGTGACCAGAAGAAAAGGAAGGAGTCCGTGGCAGGGCAACCCGTTGTCGAGCCAAGCCTCAAGGGTTTCTATTCCACGTATGACATGAAGGAAATCATAGGCAGGTAGGTTGTGTATATATACAATTACTTTGGGTGACGATTTTTGGGTTGGTGTCTTCTTGTATGTGAGAACCATGCATACACCAGATGAGATCTCCAAATCTGATCAGCTTTTGTCTGTATCATTTGTTCAACGGTATCATAAATTGAAAGATATTGCTCTGTATATTGATTCCTTGTATACTTTTCTATGCGACATATTCATGTCATTATATATTTATTCATCCGTCCATCCATCCATTTATTCATTTGTAGCATGTCCTTCGTAGTATGTCCTATAATACGTTGTCCTTCATAGCATTTTTATAGGATCTGTTCAGGTCACTGCAGGAAGTATACCCAGGTACCCAGAGGTGCTCCCTGTCCAACTTCGGTTAAAAAGAGTCCAGTTTTCAGGGGCTGGAGAAAAGTGAATGTAGCGTCCGTAATCAGGAGGACATACCGACTGAAAGGAAAGCAGATGGTCCATGCAACCAATGAAAAGGTCCAACATTGCATTGTTCACGTCATGGAACGATGGTTTCTGCATTCCTTGTTAATCGGACACAGTATATCCAACGTTGTAGCATGAGACAGTAATTGTCAAAATTGCTCATTGCCATCAGTTCATGCTTGGTCATTAGATAGTGACACTCAATTGCTTAATAAAGCATAACAATAATCATGGAGGTGGTTCAGTTGCGTTGTACAAATTGACGCTTCATTTACTTGTGCAGAGGAGTCAGCTGCATTGTGCGACGTGGTGTCGACATAAAGACAATGACGCAGTATGCCGTCAAGATCATTGACTTGACAACGGCGTCAGGAGACGAGATTCGGAAGGAGACGTTCAAGGAAATCTCAATCCTCCAGATGTGTATGGACCATCCAAACATCAGTAAATGGCTACTTATACTTTATTTTTTAGTAGCTAGAGTATATGAGCACTAGGTCAAGGAAATCACAAGTCTGCAGACGTTTATCAACCATCATAGCATCAGTTAATAGATTCTCACATTGTTATTTATTTATTTAATTACTAGTCAGAGCAGTGTTACACAACCTCGGTGCCACAGCACTGAAGGGTACCTTGAACCTGCTGTAAGGATGCCGCAGCTGGGTAATATTTGTGCAGCTCTTTCTGTCAAAAAATGTGATAAACTACTGTACCTATAATAATTTTTTAAACTTTTGTAGTGCAGAAATAGTCGCAACACTGCAGTTGAATACAAGGAACGTTGATCTTCATTAAAATAAAGAACTATATGAAAGAAAAATGAATGAAATTAAGGCGAGGTGCTGTTGACTGAATGTACAGTGCCACTTGAAAGCTATTTGCAGAGCACCAGCTTATTCTCGAGTGCTGCTCTGTATTCTAGAATCTAACTGAGGAATATTGATAGGTTAATCGTTAAAGACTGGTTTTTTACTGAAATTATTTCAGTTCAGCTGCACGAGGCTTTCGAGAGTCCGGTGTTCTTCTTCCTTGTATTTGAACTGTTAGTTGTGGTTTTGGCAAGCAACCATTCTTTTACTGTTTGTTTCTGTTTCTGAATATTTAAAGTTGTTTAAAATGTTGATTGACAAGCTTAATTAAATTGAAAAAATTTCTGTCTAATCAGTCTAATTTTAGATTTCAGATTAATTAAATGGAAGAGATTTCTTTCTAATCAGTCTAATCATAACTTTTGACTGCTATTGTTGCTTTTATTTTTAATTATTGAAAATTGTTTTATCACTTTCAATGACAGGCTTTATTTTAGATTAATTAAATTGTTTTCTAATCCATCTAATATTAATTTGGACTGCTAATTCACTCAAAATTTATGTAAGAATCGTATTGAAGAATAAGGGAGCCGGGGTATGAATGAGTCTGCTATTCTGTAGATTCAAAGAGATTCATGTCAACTTTGTAAAAATTCCTGCAAAATTTAAGCTACATTTGTTTAAAACCCACGTGAAATTCAAATCAAATTCATATAAAATTCCATTAAAGTAGAAGTAATGATCAAGCAAATTAAGAATTAGGTTTATCTTTTTGAATTCGTGTAAAAGACTTGTACACAAGATAAGTTCTGTTGAAAAACTTTTGCATATAGAATTTCTAAAGATGTCAGCCATGCGGGACAGTAGATATGTGCAATAGTGGGTCCAAAAGTTCAGAAAGAAGGGGCATGTGGACAAACAGTGCGGACGTTACCTTGCTTGGTGTATTAAGTAGTTTTTCTTTTAAAATAGTACTTAACTACAAATCGATTTAGTACAGGCAATTATGAGGTACTCTGGAAATGTGGGATATGGAATGTATGATTTGGACACCAGTACAAGTTTTGCTACTGGAGTTTACGTTTAGGGCCCACTATTACGACTAACAAAGTTATCATTTGTGTTGATAATCTTCAGTGGCATAATAATTTCAGGTTTCAGGCCTCAATAAGACAAATCGTGAGTAAGCTGGGACTCTGCACATAAATTTAGAGTAGCACTATAGAAATTTGAAGTTCACAATTACTAATACAATTACGATTGGCAGTCATCTCTGACGCTTCATGGTCTGGTCTGGGGACTCTGAATATTAGTGTTATTGTTTTTGGTGTTATCGGTGAACAGGTGGTGTCATCTGTCGGCTGTGGATGGGAATCGTTCTGTTGGGTTGTACATGTGTGCGGGAGTCTGCCAGTGGTAACCCTTTCGAGCTATCTGAGCACTGTTTGCTTACTGATTCACGTTTCGTTCTGAATGAACTTTAGATCAGCATTAGGCAGCGCTTTGTGAGGTTTCTAAAAGGTGTAGATTAAATGTCTTGGTAACTAGTTAACAAAAAACTAAATAATCTGTGATTAATATTGGTGGCATATAAAAATTTGACCATTTATCGCATTTCATGTGCGCTGTACCGTACTTTGTTGGCTGCCTATTTCCCAGCGTATTAAATCTAAGATTTTCATTTGGGTTTGGTGATGCCAATTGGGGAATGTCAAGGACTATTTTCATCTGTGCTGACCTATTTCAGAAATCTTCATTCCACTGGGCGAGGTTATTCCGCGCTTAGGATTCGCATTTCTGTGTGACTTTGTTAATATTTAAAATTATTTGTTCCTATTGCAAGCATCTCGACAATGCACCTGGAATGATCTCCCTTTGGATCTGCATCTTGTCTTAGAGTTTCCCATGCCTCTGTATACGAACACGTGTAAACTGTTCTTTTCCGTCAAGGTTGGAGGTGCATATTCTGAGCAGTTATCTTTGAGAGGCGCTATATAAATGCTCTGAATGAATGAATGAATGAATGAATGAATGAATGAATGAATGAATGAATGAATGAATGAATGAATGAATGAATATACATGTATTAGGCTGTGGGTGCGTCTTCAGTTTTTCAGACTTCAGCCTCTGGACAATTGCATCTGTAAACCCTGTGGACCCATAGTTGTACCACTGAAGATTTATGATTAGTTTGGGTTCAACTTTGTTTCTGTGTTTCACTTGTAACGTATATCTTGGGTTAAATTTCTGTAATCTGTGTTCCTTATAATTTGCTTGAACACGAGTGATCCAGTGTATTATTATTGGTATTATTATTGGTATTATTATTATTATTATTATTATTATTATTATTATTATTATTATTATTATTACTATTATTATATCTGGTTTGATTAAGTGCCACTATCTTACAACCAAGCAACAATCCACTTGTATGATATTTATTTGCAATTATACCATTTCCCGTTGTCAGAGGCGTCTATCCCCCCCCTAAGTCATTGGAACAACGTGTCTTTCCCCCTCTTCTTCCCCCTCCCCGTTCCTTCCCCCCTAAAATGGTGGCAAGCACACTGACAGATCTCCCCCCATATTTCTTTAATGGAGCATTTGTTCCAAGGTTTCTATGGTGTATACGCCCCTGCCCATTGTACAGGACCCTCAAGGTCCCTATGCAGTAACCTTCTCGTGTGTGTAAATTTATTCATACATTTAAATTTAATTGCACATAAGCACTGGTGTTTTCTCGTAGCTTGGTGAAAGGTGAACTTTTCGAATACATGACTCAAATCGTAACAATGTCCGAGAAAAGAACAAGGTTTGATATGTGTCATGATAAATTTTCTCTATAACTGTTAATAGCCCAACACAATCATGTGTTAGGTTCATAGTTTTCCAGCTGACCGTTCTGATGGAATTCATTAATTAATAATCATGATATTAATGGCAGACTAATTATAACTATGACAATAAAATGACTGATGACTGTTATAGGCATAACTTTATATTGTGATGGATGGGCGGGGCAGGGGCGGATCCAGAAGGTTGACCGGAAGGGTGGGCCAAAAATAGTACATACATAGAAACCAGTAGTAAGCCAGTAGTTCAAAGTAGTTTGTACTCTCACAAATTTTTAGTCATTAATCTTTAATATCTAAAAAAAGTTTTCTCTCTCTGTTTTCTCATTTGACTCCTCTACTTCGTACCTGTTTTCTCATTTGACTCATCTACTTCGTGATGGGGGGCCACATCCTCTGTTAATATGAAATGGGGGCCATTATTTCATCATTTTCCTCGTCTGCTTCGTGACAAGTGGGCAACATCCTATGTGTTCATATCAAATGGGGGGGCCATGGCCGGATTGGCCCCCCTGGATCCGCCACTGGGGCGGGGTGGGTAAATGGATGGATTGACGAATGGGTTGATGGCTAGACGGATGGATAGATGAAGGAAGCAACTGATGGACGGATAGCTTGGTGAAAGGATGGATGGATTGATGAATGGCTGGATGAGTTGATGGATAGACGGATGGATGGAACTGATGGATGAGTTGGGTGGGTGAATAGATGGTTGGATAGATCTATCATCTATCAACCCACACGGATGAAGGCAATAATGGATGCTGGATAGATGGATGGATGAATGAATCCATCCTTCATCTATCCAGCTATCCATCCACCCAGTCATCACTCTATCTATTCCTTCATATGTACAGATTGGTCATGTCACAGTTGTTGAGTGCTGTTGTGTTCATCCATTCGAAGAAGATCGTTCACAGGGATATCAAGGTACGTAAATAGTCAACAACTCTTCTCTCCGCGTACTCAGGTCACTGTTCTTTCATTTAACATTTTTCTCTTCTAGGAACGCAATTCCTGGTGGTGGCGGTGGCGGAAGTGATAATGATGGTGGTGGAAGTGATGATGGTGGAGTGGTGGAGGCAGTAGAAGGGGTAGAAGTGATGACAATTTTGATGATGCCGATGGTGCACCATGGTTGTGTTGGTGATGGTGATGGTGATGCTGTTGTTGTTGTTGTTGATGATGATGATGATGATGATGATGATGATGATGATGATGATGATGATGATGATGAAGATGATGATGATGATAATGATGATGATGATGATGATGATGATGATGATGATGATGATGATGATGATGATGATGATGATGATGATGATGATGATGATGATGATGATACAGTGTGAAGATACAGTTGACTGAAGATGATGTTTGTAGGCGACTTTCCGAATTAAATATTTGAAGTACGGGTAGCTGCATGATTCCTTGTGGCTGATGTTTTCTTTACTCAGCCAGAGAATATTCTGTTGGACGAAAACCTCAACATTAAACTGGCAGACTTTGGAATTGCAGCAGTCATCAGCCATGATGAAGAATTGAAAGGTACAATGACAAAGATAAATGGCCTGTCTGTTTACATAGACCTTATTCGAACATTTATGTAGACTTTGTAGAGCCTCTACAAGGTCCACACAGGAGCACTCTGGCGTCTTTGAACTCATCACCAAAATGAATATATGTTTTCTCAGTTTTTTTAATACAAATTGCCAAAAACTGTGCTAATTAGATAACAACAGTTGGATTATTAAGGACTAATAATGATTATAACAAAAACTCTATGGTATGGTATTGGTGGTCATTGTGTTTGTGACGATGAAGATGATTATAATGATGATAATGATGATGGTGATGACGATGGTGATGATGATGATGTAGGACATGTTTGAACATTTATTAGTTTATTAAGTGCACTGAAACATGGATGTCTAAAAGAACCACAAATGAAGCTGTGAAGTAGGAGGAGGGGACAGGAGGAGGAGGAGGAGGAGAGGTGGGGAGTCAGAGGGGAGGATAAGAAGGAAGCGGCTCCAGCGTTGATGTTTAGGAGGATGATTTATGTTCAGTCTCTGAGTTCAATTTCTGTTTTGTTGTTGTCTTCAGACCTATTTGGCACTCCCGCATATCTGGCACCAGAGGTTATTCGATGTTCCATGTATGCACAGTCTGGAGGTTATGGCAGACCAGTCGACTGGTATGCGCTGCACGAGTCCAATAATGCAAGAAAACTGCCATTCATTCATTCATTCATTCATTCATTCATTCATTCATTCATTCATTCATTCATTCATTCATTCATTCATTCATTCATTCATTCTTTTATTCATTCGTTCATGAATTCATCTATTCGTTCGTTCTTTCGTTACTTAAATAAATTAATAAATCCATTCATTCATTCATTCTGAACATTTATATTTATGCCTTTTCATTAGTTCTGATAATAATGCATTCTTAGTCTTTGATTCTTAGTTGAATTCGGCTTTAGGAATGCTAACTGGTGTTGAAACCAACCTGTAACATGGCATGTTAAGTAAGTTAGCAAGTAAATAATGGCGCTACATAAATTTGCAATTAAAATTAAAGTTACATTTTTGCAGGACTTTCTAAGAACGTCAAGAACAGCGATTTTCAAACTTTATTTTTATTGTTCCACCAGGTAAAAAATCGAATGTTGGTGTACCACCAGCAAAGGTCAGATCAAAAACAATAGGCGAGCGTGAAGTCCCCTTGCAATTAGCGTAGGACCGTAGATAGACAAATTAAAGAAATTAGTACATAATTTTAAGAATGATAATCTTTTTGAATTTTAACACGTACCACTTAGCAACAGCTGGCGTACCACTAGTGGTACACGTACCAATGTTTGAAATTGAAAACCACTGGTGTAGAAGGCGCTCCTTGCTAGCTTAATTCTAGCTTAAATGGTGCTACAGTTCATTGAACTAGTTTATCCATAAGCAGGTATGGCAAAGGCACGACCGCTAGGCTCTCACAGATACGGAGAGCCCAAAGAATCGAACCCATCCAGAGTTCCCGATCCGTGTTGCACTGAGGAGTGCCGGGGAGCGGAGTCCGTACCAATGGCCACTCCTCATCTGTCCAACTGTTATTCTGGACTTGTGAGGGTTTCCCTCTTTGAGGACACTGTATAGCTGACTGGATAGAGAGCCAGGTCTATAACACGAAGAGTATAGGTTCGGGCTTCCACTAGACGGTATACTTGTGTAAGGACCCTTCACTCACAATTGCTCAGCTCCATCGATGTTCTGTTATATAGTCGTGTGTGCACTTCCTGAACGTTGGAAGGAGGGCAATATCAAATACAGCTGTACTGTATTGAATTGAAGTGAAGTATGTCTTGAGTTTAGATGTATAGGATTAAAGCATGCATGGTTTCAATTGTCTTTATACAGCTGGGCTTCTGGAGTCGTCATGTATAATTTGTAAGTATTCTTTGTGCTTTTAGTCTGGCTTGTATTTTGTGAGATTGCGAGTTACTAGGACATGATACCTTAACAGGCACGTAACTAGGATTTTTCGTTTGGGGGGGGGGGGCTTAAGCCTTGAACATGGCAACATTTATACAGTGTTCATACGAATTTTAGCCGTAAGCTTACAACGGCTTGACTTGTTTGGGGGGCTTCAACTTCGTTTGGGGGGGCTTAAGCCCCCCCAAGCCCAACGCTAGTTACGTCCCTGTGCCTTAAAGAGATACACACCTGGATACATACATACATTCACACCTACATACTTACATACAGATATGCATCCATGCATACATACATACATACATACATTCATACATACATACATACATACATACATCACTGATATCTTATCTAACGACTGCTTATCTAAAGACTTTGTATCCAATGACTTCTTATAACACGCGGACAATTTCTGTAGCACCGTAACGCGACCATGCCGCTACAAGGGCTTATCCAACGACATCTGTAGCGCCATTGTCCGAATGGCAAAGGCATCAATCGATAGTCACTTCAAGCGAAATCACAAACTCGTCTGTTTGGGGAGGCAGTAGGCCCTACATTGAATCTTGATTGGTCTAAGAAACCAAAAGTTACACAACGATGGAAAAGCTTGTTGAAAGAGACGAGACTTAGAACTTGAATGACATCAAAGAATATGACATACGAACTGTAACTGGGCGGCTGATTCCAAAGCTTGGGAGAAGCTAATTCAAGAGCACGAATTAACATAATTGCGCATCTTGGGATATTCTAATTCCAAATCTTGCGATCACCTAAATTCAGAGCTTTGGACCAGCTAATTCCAAAACATGGGACTAGCTAATTCCAAAGCATGGAATAATCTAATTCCAAATCTTGGGACCAGCTAATTCCATAGCTTGGAACTAGCTAATTCCAAACCTTGGGACCAGCTGAGCCCTAAGCATGGGACCAGTTAATTCAAAACTTGGGACACGGTAATTCCATCGCTTGCAACTAGCTAATTCTATAGCTTGGGACCAGCTAATTCCAAAGCTTGGTATAAGCTAATGCAGAGGTTGGTATCAGCCAGTTTCAGAGCTTGGGACCAGCTAATTCCAAAGCATGGGAGAAGGGAAGCGGGGCCCTTACTTGCATCGTGACTTTTCGTTCTGGTCTCTCTGCCGTGTTCTAGACTGTGTGGTTCTCCTCCCTTCTGGCACCGTCGCCAGCTGATTATGCTTCGTGCAATCATGGAAGGCAGTTTCAACTTCAACAATCCCGAGTGGAGTGATGTCCGTGACATCTGCAAGGATCTGGTAAGCGCTGGCTCATATCTAGCACCAGTATGCATGCATGTGTATATTTATTTATGTAATTTTGTGTTTACATGTACACCAAAGTGCGGTTAGCAGTTGGTTCAGTAAAGGATATACTTACTTTCAGTTCCTCATACAAGAACAACTATGGCGCAGTCCCGATCTTTTGCCTCAATTGGTCCCTCTCTCTGGAATGCACTGTCATCTTCTACTCGCTCTCAAATTTTAATAGGTAACCCCTCGTCTTCTGTTGCTTTCTTCAAGATATTTCTTTTCTCTTGGCCATGCGCACTGGGAGCGACTCTGAACGGTTCACCCTACTACAGGCGCTTTATAAATGTTTAAATACAATACAATACTTACTTATATATACACACGTGAAACTGTGTATATATATGGCTTTGAATTGTTCAATGAATGGCTTTAATAGGTAACCCCTCGTCTTATTTTGCTTTCCTCAAGACATTTCTTTTCTCTTGGCCATGCGCACTGGGAGCGACTCTGAACGGTTCACCCTACTACAGGCGCTTTATAAATGTTTAAATACAATACAATACTTACTTACTTATATATACACACGTGAAACTGTGTATATGTGGCTTTGAATTGTTCAATGAATGGCTGTCAATTATTTGCAATTCGTACTCTTTCGTTGTGACTAGATTTCTAGACTGATGGTTGTCAAAGTGGAAGATCGACTGACAGCCGTTGAGGCTCTTTCTCACCCTTTCTTCCACCCAGATGATGTAAGTGCCGAGGAAAATATAACGCCAGTTATTATTATTCATTTATTAAGCGCCAGTACCTAAAAATACCCATTTCGCACTCTACCTCATAAACTGTCCAGCTGTACTTGAACTGGTAAGTAAAATTTCAGCTATTGGAATTAAACTGTGTTTAGTTGACGAGCTAAACCTCTGAAGAAATCACACCACACACTGCTCACTCCAGACAAGTCAACTGCACGCATTCTGTCAGAAAATATTATTTTAGGCCCTGCTCAGCGCCACTATCTAACGACCAAGCATCAGTCAATGCCGTTGAGCAATTGTGAGTGAAGGAGTTGCTCAAATTCCTTACGCTGCAACCGTCTCAGAGGAGGCTTGACCCCGTACTCTCCGCATTATTAGACCAGGGTTCTAACGAATCAGCCAACGTGTCTCAAAAGTCCACACTCTGCTATTAAAAAATAATGCGCCAAGCATAAAGTAGTCCTGCACTCCTTTCTTCGCCGACTTTATGGCTAAACATGGAGCCATTTATTTAGAAATACGAATAACTAACCTAACTATATAGCAAAATGTCCGTTTTAGAGAGAATCCTCTTGTCCCTCAACCTTCCCTGCACCTAACTGGCTAAATACACGTAGAGTATCCAGCAAATGTCCCACAAAACTACTAAATTGATCAGAGACCACGGATACGCGTCTCAGCCTTTTTAGATAGATAATTAAAGCTAGATAATAAAAGATAGGTAATCTAGGTAATATAGATAGATTAATAGATTGATAGATAGACAGCTAAATAGACAAATAGATAATAAAGATAGGTAATGTAAATAATATATAGATTGATAGAGAGAAAGATTGATAGGAGGATGATAGAAGGAATTCATAAGTAAGGCAGAATTTTTTGCTTTTGACGTTTGATCCTGCACACAGTATGTTGCAATGCTCAACCCATCGGCGACAGCAAATTTAGCTGCAAGCAAACAATACTAAGATAACTGGAAAGTCACCACTTGGTGGGCTCTCACTCGCACGTAGAGCATGACTAAGCTATTGGTATCCACAGTTGACACCATGTTCAGAGTTCTTTATTCTATTGTTAGAACTGCTATTTGTTTCTGCTGTACATAAACGTCCTTTAGTGCCAGCCACACCTGATAACTACTGTTGATAAACAACTGTAGTGAGTGGTTACCCTACCGTACTTTACGTTACTTTAAATTGCAAGCAGTCAGGTTTTTTATTCTGTAAAGTAACTCGATTGGTTTGGTGCCTTGAAGTTTGTTTTCTGCTTAGATTGGCCTGCCTGCCGACGGTAAGGTACTTATCGGACGCAGAAGGTTCAAGGTAAATCAGATAATGTTTGTGGTGTAATGTAAAGCATATGTACAACTGAGTATTTATATAGCACTTCAAGAACACAGACTGCACGTCTTCTGAACCACTTAGAACCCTTGTTAGCCTATGTTAGTATCTCAAAGTGCTATATATATATATATATATATATATATATATATATATATATATATATATATATATATATATACATATATATATATTGTCTGAGGTAAGGATTCTTAACTCTTTAACTTTTGTCTACTCTAGTTGTAAAATAGTTCCAGATTTTTTTATTTTCTGAACTTTTTAAAATTATGCGTATTCCTAATTCTTAGAATCATTTCTACCTTTTGTTAAAAATCTTTAAATGTTGTTTAGCTAGATTACTAGAAGCTCTTAATAGCTGGATTGAGGGTTCTTACATGAAAGGGTTACAGTTGAGAACATACGGAACAACTTCGGTACTGCGTACTCTTACAGGGCCAGTCCCAAGCCTGGAGAAAGGAGGAGGCCAATGACACAGCAACTAACCAACCAATTTAGGGAACAGGCAGAGGCGTAACTTTGGTCTATAAAATGGGGGGGTACCAAATTTGGCATCGTTTCCCCTTCAAGACTGTGAAATAATTATAAAGGCGCCCAATGAATAATACTTGGCGCCATTTTTGCGCAATGCCGAATAATAATGATAATGATGACGCTGCTGATAACAATTACAACAATAACAATAAGTATAATAATCATAATAAGCACATTAATAAATATAATAACAATAATAATTATATAATAATTATTACAATAAAAAAAATAATAATTTCAAATTACTAACAATAGACGTGTTTCATTATTGAAGAGACGTGTGTCGATCATAATTAAAGTGACGTAACAATACGTCTTTATTCCGTAGATTTAACCCTAATAACAATAGACTTTTCATAATTGAAGTGACGTAACAAAGGGCTTTATTCTCTAAATCTGAAATTACTAATTATAGACGTGTTCAGTAATCGAAATGACGTACGTAACAATTGCTAGTTTTTTATTCTCTAACTTTAAACTTAATAACAATACACGTTTTTATAATTTAAGTAACGTAGCCAAGGCCTTATTCTCTATATCCGAGATTAAAAATAATAGACGTTTTAACAGTTGGAGTGACGTAGCAAAAAGCCTCTATTTCTAAATTTAAAGTTAATAACAGTAGACTTTTTCATAGTTGAAGTGACGTAGGGCCTACCAAAAGCCTTTCTTCTCTAAATGTGAACTTATAATGACAGAACACTTAGGCCTAATTGAAGTAACGTAACAAAGGCCTTTATTTTATAAATTTATAAATTAATAAATTTTATAATCTGTTTCACAATTGAAGTGACATAGCAATAGGCCTTTGGTTTAAAAAACATAATCAACGTGTGTTTCATAATTAAAGTGACGTAAAGAGGCGATTATTCTTAAAATTTGAATTTACTAACAAAAAACTTGTTTTATAATTGAAGTGACGTAACAATAGGGCCTTTTTTCCAGGGGCGTAACCTTGGTCAAGAAAGTGAGGTTCCAAATTTCGCAATGTTTTAGCTTCGCGACTGTTAAATAATTATAACGGCTTCGTTTGTATTACAAGAATAATAATAATTATAGGTTTGATGATGATGCTAATAATAATAATAATAATAATAATAATAATAATAATAATAATAATAATAATAATAATAATAATAATAATAATAATAATAATAATAATAATAATAATAATAGCGACAATAATAATAATAACAGTGAGAATGATGAAGATGGTGATCACACTGATGATAAGGCTTCGTAATTGTTTCGAATCTTGAGGGTTTACTCAGATAAATAATAATGGGCAAAAACAATGGGTATGAAAAGTGGAGATAGGGTACATTCCAGTTCAAAAACTGGGGGTACGGGTACCCCTCGTACCCTCCGTAAATTACGCCTATGGGAACAGGCATACTTTGTTCTCGCTGAGGATATATATCCACACCCATGCTTACCATAGGGCGTAGTTCACCTCTTACTATACCTATGCTTAAGTTACAACACTCAAGCGGTCTTCAGCGTCTGAAATATATCCACACCCATGCTTACTATAGGGTGTAGTTCACCGCTTACTATACCTTTGCTTAAGTTACAACACTCTTAAGCGGTCTTCAGCGTCTGAAATAAGTTCTCAAATCACGGTACTTAATAGAAAGATGTCTACGTATATAATGTCTGGACAAGACCCTACTTAGAAGTAGGAACACAACCCCAGGCTCAGGTAAATGTAAATCTTCACAATAATAAACAACATTTCAAAGTGCGAAGTGCTCCATTTCTAAGGATCGATTGAATATAAAGCTTCGCTTTTAAGAGCAGTGCCAAGGGGCAGGGTTATTCACCGATTGTTATAACGAACTCTACTCAGCAAGAACCAGACGGCTGAACTGGTTTCAGTGCATCCTTGGTATTCAGAGACGCAATATAAATACAGAACCAATGTAGTAGCCTACTTCTTAGTCAGAATGTGTTTACGGTGTCGCTGGTTCTCCCAGCAGGCTGGTGAAAAGCAGGAAGCTATCGCGATAAGACAGTTTATACATACAAAATTTACAGCTGACTTGACCCGTCGGATAACAGTGTTTCGAGACCTGTAGGAACACGTGTTTGTATACGTCTCGGTTTACCGTTCCCCCTTACGATTAGCCTATATCGTTCATTTTGATGATGTTGCTCTGCAGTACGTATGAGTAATCGGCTGACTGCACATCACTCATTTCCCACTTTTGTTCACCTAGTCCATTATGTTTATCATCTCTCATTCCTTTTCAGCTGTACCATGGTGCGGTAGGATACCATGCTTTCATGAATAAACGAAAATATCACGTCATCGTCATCATCATGTTATGACGGGGATAACGTCATCTGCTTCTTTCCTCTGAAATCCATTAAGAAATGTGTGCCCAGATCTCTATTCACTCTTTCTACAGACGATTGTTTTCATTATAAAGTCGATATTTCCAGTCAAACTATTCGTTCACTATCTTTCTGTTTCAGTAGGCCTATATTTCGTTACACTCTATTCCATTTCACTAGATTCTATTTCACTTTATTCTGTAGTATTATCGTTGCAGTATTTATTTTCGGGTCATCTGCAGGCCTGTTGTGTAAATTCCACGCTGCGAGAGTACTCTTCTTATTTTGTCAGTATCTCCTTGCCTTCTGCTTTCCGTACACATTCGTCCTGCAGTGTGCGTTGTGTTCGCCCTTCTTCCTGTATGCCGCGCTTCCTCCACTTCCTTCTTATCCTCATTCTCTTGAAGGAAGTATATATCTCAATTGCGAATAAAATGGAGAGGATTTTGTTGCGGTGTTTCATGCGCTCGCTCTTTATCCCGATTTTTAATTTTTAATTTGACCTATTCGGAAAGCGTTTCCCGAGGTGATTTATTTTTAATTTGACCTATTCGGAAAGCGTTTCCCGAAGTGATTCATTTTTAATTTGGCCTTTTCACGGAAAGCGTTGAACGGCATCCGTCACCGGTGAATGGCAGAAGATGAGCGCTTAGCTCGTATCTGCTGTGACCCGGAGCAATATCCTGCCTCCGGTGACCACCGATTGAGTAAACTCTGCCACTGCCAATGCTCGGATAGTGCCAGTCTCAAGCCTGAATGAAGAGAAGGGCGATGCGATTCGTGTTTGGTAGATATATACATCGGTTAAGGCGTACGTCCCATGCCCCTCTGCGCGTGAGGATTCCGGTTCACATAGCGATGGTGGCTTTTTTAGCTATCGTACTTAAATCTCGGGCTAGCATTGTCCGTACACGGGGCCTCAAATGTCGTGGCACCCTATCAAACGTGCAGCGGTGGTGATCAGGGATCTCATCCGATCAATTAATTGAAACATGAGAGTCGAAGCCATACGGTCGTTGTAGAAAACCATGTACATTTTTTTATGGCACAACATCGTTAAACAGAAAGTATCTACCTAGCTACCGACTGAGTGGATGATCAGTTGCCAGGAATTTTTAACGTAACACACGCGCCTGGCCTGGGACATGACTGGATACCTAATCCACCGTTGGCTGTAAAAACCAACCGTCAGCAGTAGGCTAAGCATCGGGAAGTAAGCGTAGCATCTGGGGCATAAAATGGCACGAACACTAAGGCCGTACACCCAGCGATAAGATTGGCGGCACTGGCCAGGTAAGCAAGTCCTGAGTGCGCAGAAGCGCCACCTGGGCATAAACGTTTCGAGCTTAATACATCTTGCGTTAACTTCTGGCAGGGGTCACCGAGAGTTCATTAAGTTTGTCTCGAGTGTCTATATAGCGCAAAAACGCCATAAAATCGCCATTATTAGTTACATACGTGGTTAGAAGGGCACTTGCCAAATGTCTGCCCAGTGTGGAGACTGTCGTGAATTATTTGTTTCTTCCATTACTTCGGTTGGCTGTGCTCTATAGGCCTACGTGCGTGCTTGCAGATAGGCTTGTTGTAGTCAATATATTTTCTGACCCTTTTCCCTGCCAACATGTCCATGGGCATTATCCATAGGTATAATTTGTGAAGGGTACGAAGGATACCCGTGCCCCCATTTTTTGAACTGGGGTTACCGTACCCCACTCTTTGAACAATGCCAATCAATATTTTATTGTTGTGCCTTCCCTGAGATCGCAATCTCCGCCTTGCTTCGTGTGTAAGAAATTGGTACCCCCACTTTTTAGACCAAAGTTACACCCTTGGCATTATCTGAGGCACAAATAGGCTCTTTACGGGTCCTGTATGAGAATATAATGTCCTACATAGATTCCTTACGGGCATGCCTGCAAAGCTCTTAGATAAACCTACACTTTCTGAAATATTACACAGTTCAGTGGCACCTCTGGCCCCGAGAGATAGGCTATTCAGTTTAATTTAGTTTCTATTGTTTTTGGCCTATCCGTATTTCATGGTGCTTCTTAAGTTGGAGAAGTTTAAACTAAAAATGGCGCTGATTGACGTTGAAAGTAACGAATTCTATTCTTATACACGAATTTATACTTTTAAACGAGTTTTAACGAGACTTAAGTCAGGTAGGTTCACAGTTTTACAACGGCATTCAGCTTGTATATATTGAACAGACAAGGACGTTTTCATGCTGTTCTTGCAGTTGCAACTGTTACTGCGGCAATTTTTACGAGTTAACCGACCTGCCAACTGTTTGATTGTATTCGCTGTGGTATTCCCCTGCAGAGCCATTAAGAACGATACATGTCTTGAAAGAAA
Organism: Allolobophora icterica; assembly: GCA_963556255.1. Taxonomy (NCBI): domain Eukaryota; kingdom Metazoa; phylum Annelida; class Clitellata; order Crassiclitellata; family Lumbricidae; genus Allolobophora; species Allolobophora icterica. The sequence goes on from OY744608.1 coordinate 62,897,075, forward strand.
CGAAGAAGAAGGTGATCCTGCATTTTCGCAGTGTATTCCGTTATCAATGGAGCCACGGAATTGTAGATTGTGCAACATATAGCATGTCTATATTTCGTGTAATGGATTTCCTGTAGGTTTTGTTTTGCTACGGTTCATGAGTTGTATCGTATTCGGTTCGTGTTTTTATAGGTAGCTGTTTACGCAGCTATAGCAGTTCTGCGCCTGCAAAAGCTGCACTTACTTCCTCTCGAGATTGAGCTCAGTCAGCTGCTAATAGATCCATACGCAATACGACTTATCCGCAAGATGGTGGACAGCGGGGCTTTCCGGATCTACGGACACTGGGTACAAAAGGGTGAAGTTCAGAATCGAGCCCTACTGTTCGAAAATGACCGAAAGAAATCGGGTCGTGGCTTGAGAACAATTTATCAGTGAAACCATGATGTCGTTGCCTAGCAAGATTCCAGTTGGCCGTTTAAGCCAAAGTTTGGTCGTCATTATTAATCCGATTGGCTATAGACGGTTACTTGTTTTACGAGACAGATAGCGTAATATGCCTGGCATTTGTATGTGCTGATGCAGGCGTATAGTTCGGAGGGGGCACGACTGTACTGGTCCAACCTATAGGCCCCTATGACATATCTAAATGGCGAGACTTAGCCGGATTGACCTGTGGTTCCACACATGCTAACGTGTGCGTAGTTGACTTTGTGAACTAAAATAAAGAGGGCCATGCCCTTCCGGATCTTCCATTTGTACTGATTTCCTATTGGTTAAGTTATGAGTATTAGGCCTATTGCTAAAACATAGGCTATTCAATATTTCAATACAAGTTTTGAAGTTGGTTGTATTTTAAGCTAACGATTTTTCTACCGGCCAAATAATAATAATAATAATAATAATAATAATAATAATAATAATAATAATAATAATAATAATAATAATAATAATAATAACAGCAACAACAGTATTTGTATCTGTTAAATATTTATATAGTACCTCTTGCAGAAGAGATCTCAAAAGAAGCACGTTAATTTCATTATTGTATTTCCTTTCTCGCTATTTGGACATTTTAATTTCGTTTTCAGTTTTTGTCAATTTTGAGCTCCATTAAGCTTGGTTGATAAAAGTTAATACAATACAACTGGCACTGTTGGCACTACGGGTTGTGGCGGAGTTTCCTAAAGGACTCTCTTGCGCCCTTTATATACAGACCTGTATACGATAGCGCCACTCGGATGTATGCTGTCTGTGGGCGACAGTGATTTCCTCGTGCAAAGAACAACATCCTGAAGTCCACGCCGCCTGGCTTAGCCCTGCTTCGCATCTAGCATCGGCTGACTCATTCGTTTATCATTGCCGAGGAATCTCGAGATGCTGACAACATGCGTTAGCGCTCGAGCGAACAGAGATATCGGTGGCACCGACGTGGCAGTCCATATGGAATTCTGTCGACTTAGAAAAAAACCGTGAAGAACGAAAGTCGGCGGTAACGTGAATCTCCGACATTTGATTGCACGTCACAAAAATAAGTGTAATTTGTAACTTCTATTGCGCCGGTGTCTAATGCACTGTGCATCAACGGATGGCACTCCAAGACCAAGCAGTTATCAGGTCAATATCCAGAAGATTAGGTTAGCAAGACCGAAGCAATATGTAATTAAGGTGGATAAGCACTTTGGGAAAGGTAGTTAAGTTTTAATTCGAGAACCAAAAGACAGCAACTGAGCAGAACGGACAGGTACATGGAGAGAGTTCCAAAATTCAGATCCAGCAGCCGAAAGAGCTCGTTGACCAAGGACAATTCAGCCTGTCAGTTATGACCAAGGAAAGGCAATCAAGATGACCGTTGAACAGTGACGAGACGGAGGAATAGGCCTACTTGTATGGCCTGTGTTTAAGGAAAGACTGTCAGTAGGCCTATCTTGGTTGGCCAGAGTCCAATGAAAGAGAGCGGTTAATGGGCTACGACTTGAAATATTTATTATGTCCTGAATATCAATATTCGTACTGACAGGGCGATGAAAAATTACCGGGTTAAGAGTTCAGTTTTTTGTCGAAACTCGTGAGCCAAGTATAGTCTTGTTCTCTGATATATTCGCGTCTTCCCTGCGGAAAGAATAGGCCCTACTAAGATTATTATCAAGGTGGCCGATTAGAGTTGTGCAGGCCTGCGCATTAAGAGCTTTAGATAAAACTGGTTTATTCCGTTCCAGGTCAGAGGCCAGACCAGACAAGAACGTCTTTAGGAGCGCCATGTGTCGATGTGATGTCGCACGCGTGCCGCCTCGATCAACAGTTCCGACACCGGGATGGCTAAAAACCGGTTTCCGTCGCAGTTAACTTCACAGAAACTTGAAAAGTTTTCTCATGTTTAGCCTACATAGCGCGTGTTCCAGAAACTCATCGAGGTGCTAACAGCGCAACACCACAATAGAACAACAATATTCATGGTCCGAACTGTTGACGGGAAAAGAGACAGAGAGAGGACCATTAGCAGGTTTCTGGGTCTAAAGATGGGTCCCGTTTGGTGCGATTGTTTCCTGCCCACCTATTTAGTTTAATTCGCACCCGGCCTGATCAACAGAAGCAGCTGTTAGGATATTCAGAGGACGGTGGCAAACGCCGTTCAGGTATCACGTATGCGCGCCAGGTAACCATGATCCGTGCGCTAGATATCGGATTGCTGCTGATACTGCAGTTGCTGTGCCATTCTAGAAGCCCTTCCTTCCCTCCATCCTCCTTTACTCAGCCACTCCCCTACCCAGCGCTTAGTTTTCCGCCTGTCTCGGATACCAGCGAGGTTTCTGTAGTACGCGGCGCCTTGGCTGGGCTTCCGGATGGGAAGGGAAGCGGTGGATAGGGAAGTGAGGGAAGGAAGGAAGGGAAGGCAGAGAGGGAAAGGAGGGAAGGGAAGAAGGGAAACGTGAATAGAAAGAAGTTACGGGAAGTAAAAAGTGAAGAGGAGAGCTCAGGAAGGGAAAGTGAATATGGGAAGTGAGTGAAGAGGTGGATAGGGAAGAGGTTGAAGGAGGAAAAGGTGAATAGAAGGTAGGCAAGGGGTCGGGGGAATAGGGTAAGCTAGTGGCGGGAAGGGAAGAGGATGGTGAATAGGAGAGCTCGGGAAGGGAAAAACTGAATAGGGGAAGTGAGGGGAGGAGTGAATAATGGAAGTAGTGTGGTGAGGGAGATGCGAGGTCAGGATGATCTGGCTTGGCGTTTGCTGCGCGTGTTCTTGATTGGTTGGTCCGTTGTAGACTAAATGTTTACAAGACGCCGTATTGGCAATTCTCTGCTGAAAGAGGAATTTATCGCGAGCCCAGGTATATACCAGTCTCCTTCCAGCCCTACCCACCTCTTCCCCTACCCACGGTCCCACTTCCCTCCCTACTTCCATCTTTATCTAGGCCGCTTTACGGTTTCCATGCCTGGGTCGTGCGACGAGCCTGGAGGATGGGCTGAGCTGGCAACGGCAGCGGGAGGTTTCCGAGGCCGTAGTCAATCTGTTATGGGTTGTGAGGCTCCTCCGCCTCTTCCCCACCTCTTCCTGCTCTTCCCTCTCCATCGCCATCCCTTCCATTCAGTCGGTGCTTCAGTCCGACCTGGAGCGACTTCCTCAGAAGTTGATTGAGGTAAGAGGAAGGAAAACTACGCTACAGCTAAGCTAATACCTGTACGGGCGGCGTGTTTGTATGTGCGTGGAACGCGTGTTTCTTGGTGTATAAACACACGGTAAGCGGAAAGGGATGTTGTATATTTTGTAGGCCGATTACGCAGATGGATAGGCCTGGAACAAAAGACCCGCAGATAGTTCAGCACAGGCCCTTTATATAACCGGTATTTTAAAACTGTTAGTAATGTAAATTGGGAATCAGTTTCTTCGACGTTAGTAGATTTTACACTGACACTGCCGTTAAAAGGTTTGAACTATTCAAGTAAGACTTAGTGTGCAAGTGGTCTTCAACTGACAAGCGCATATGCATCACGTCTTAGCTTGTAAGCTATATTTCTATTACATGTATACGTATTTGAAATAGACTTTAACAGGAGCTGAGTGTATAGGAATGAATGCACAGCTTAGCCTAATTTATGTATATTTATTCACTAAACTGCTTTTGAGAGAAAAGAATCCGTTTGAAACGAAGGTAGGCCTATACTGATCTATATACTTCTATATAAACTTATATACAGGGCCGCCGACAGAAATTCCGGGCCCCTAGGCAGAACAGTCACGGGCCCCTAGGCAGAGCAGTTACGGGCCTCTAAACTATCTTTAGGCTTTATATAAATATAATATCGTAGGGTCGTACGAAAAATATAAAAAAACACAAATTGAAGTAATAAAAGTGCGTGTACAATACTATATGTATATATATATATACACAACTATGAAATATATATACATACATATATACAACTATGATTTTATTCAGATGCTTGAAGTTTAAACTGATTGTAGTTAAGCATCAGATAATATATTTTAAAAGGCATAAATCATAAATTTTGCATAACTGATTATAATATTTTTCATAAGTTGATTGCGGGCCCGGCCCGGGCCCCTAAAAAGTCGCCGGGCCCTGGGCATTTTCCCCCCTGCCCCCTCTCGGCGGGCCTGCTTATATATATATATATATATATATATATATATATATATATATATATTACATCATGACTGATCATAGGGCCCAACTGATGTACTGAGCCAGTGCAGTACAGCGGAAATATGATGATGTCGGTTGTATTGTATCAGTAGGCCTGTGTCTCTCTTTTCGAACAGAATCCAAAGTCAATGAGGCATATTAGGCCTAGTACAGGCTCGTCAGAGCTGACCTGCAAAGTAGTCTTGAGATTTGTGTTAACTGGAACTGTTAAACGTATCATATGAAAGGTGTAAAAATGTCAATAGGATACTGAGATCCCATTTATTTTCTTATCAAAACGGGACATCGGATACAGCAACCATTTTTTTGTTGATGTACACACAAATCGCCGAAATTTATCATTGCCCTATCAAAGCGTGTGTGTGTGTGTGTGTGTGTGTGTGTGTGTGTGTGTGTAGGTGTGTGTGTGTGTGTGTGTGTGTGTGTGTGTGTGTGTGTGTGTGTGTGTGTGTGTGTGTGTGTGTGTAGGTGTGTGTGTGTGTGTGTGTGTGTGTGTGTGTGTGTGTGTGTGTGTGTGTGTGTGTGTGTGTGTGTGTGTGTGTGTGTGTGTGTGTGTGTGTGTGTGTGTGTGTGTGTGTGTGTGTGTGTGTGTGTGTGTGTGTGTGTGTGTGTGTGTGTAGGTAGGTGTTTGTGTGTAGGTGTTTGTGTGTAGGTGTAGGTGCGTGCGTGTGCATAGGCTATGTGCGCGCGTGTGTAGTTAATACATGTAGGCCTATTAACTTTTCAACCAAGCCGAATGGACCTCAAAACTGACAAAAACGTAAAACGTATTTAAAATTTCTAAAATAGCAAGAGAAGAAATGCAGTAATGAAATTAACGTTGCTTAAATTGTTTAAGCGCGAAACCATCCAATTTACAACAATTTAAGACACCTTTTAAATGTTTGTGTCGGGCAAAATATAGGTGTCGATTTCGTAACAACAATCTAGTAGAGCAGCGAGTCCAGTTACGGCTTAGGAAAGCTAGATGAAACCCGAGTGTATTAGTCGGATTTTTGTCAAAATTTTGGACTGAACCGAGGACCTTTATATATCTTAGTCTAATATTCTTTCCAAAAAGTTGGCTGAAATGTAGTCTTGTATACAGTTAGTCACGTCCTAAAAGTTTTCTATGTATGACATATCCTATATGGAACCAAGATGAAATCGACTTGGAAAATGAAGTGGAACTTAACAAGAATGCTAAACTTGCAGGTTAAATATAAAATATTGCCGTTACTTAAATTCCCGTGGGCGTATGTATACGAACCATGAATCTACATTGTGGTTACGAAACAGATAGCTGTTTAAGACACCTTTTAACCACTGTCATCTAACAAATATAATCGTCAATTTCGTTCAATTGATATTGAAGTAATGGCACTATGCGTATAGGCGAGATCATTTTTAAAGATAAAAGCTTTAAAACAAGAAATAAAAATATTGAAGTTAAGCTTAGACTATCTAGGTGAAATTAACTGCAAAAGGTAGAATTAAAACTTAAAGTTAAAACTTTAAAAGGTAGAATTAAAACTTTTGGGCCCGTAGAGTAATGGATAACACACTGGCGTGAAGAGCAGTAGGTACCAAGTTCGAACCCCGTACACCCGTAAGGCAGCCTTCCACTCGTTAGATGGCGGCGGTGGTTAAATGAATAGTAGGCCGGGATTGGCGCCCAGTTGCTGCGTATAAACAGTTATATTCGACTCCTGTAAAACTGTTATCATGTGCGTCTACTGTAAACATGTATGTAAGGCTTCTTGCGTGGCTGCCGTTTCTACTATATGCAGTGTTGGGTATGAGTTAACTCAGATGAGTTTAAACTCACGAGTTGACTCACTTGCTGTGATTTATGAGTTTGAGTTAACTCACCTTCAAGAGTGTGAGTTATGAGTTTGAGTTAATTCATATTTTCTGTGAGTTTGAGTTGTAACTGTCAATTATTTTGAACTCAATTCACTCTTCGGCACTCGGCAGATATTATGTTGAAACAAGCCTTTTTTTATATCGTCGGCTTTCCATGCTGGTGAGTGGTGACGGCAGGGAGGGTCGTAAACACTGCTAGCGGACAGTGTTTAAGCACTGCATATTTTGTATAGGCCTATTGTGAACAGTTAAGAACAACATGGCTGAAGTACCGTGTATTCTTGATGGAAAATATTTTTCTGTTACAAGTAGGCGTGATGGAAATTTTTTTGCTCGATTAGAACGTGCTAGTATGAGACGTGTGAGTTTATGATTTAACTCATTTAACAACTGAGTTTGAGTTAACTCATTTCACTTAGGATGAGTTGAGTTTGAGTTTAAACTCATTTTGAGGTGCATGAGTTGAGTTTTGATTTAACTCATCTCTTCTGAGTTTACCCAACACTGACTATATGTATGTTCAATGTACAGCGCAGTGCGGTTAGCAGGCGCTTAAATAAAGAAAAGATTATTATTATTATTATTAACAACGGGAAAAGATATCGAAGTTGACGTTGCTTCATACTGACAGGCCGATGAAAAATTACCGGGTTAAGAGTTCAGTTTTTTGTCGAAACTCGTGAGCCAAGTATAGTCTTGTTCTCTGATAAGAACTTATATTTGCGTCTTCCCTGCGGAAAGAATAGGCCCTACCAAGATCATTATCAAGGTGGCCGATTAGAGTTGTGCAGGCCTGCGCATAAGAGATTTAGATAAAACTGGTTTATTCCGTTCCAGGTTAGAGGCCAGACCAGACAAGAACGTCTTTACGAGCGCCATGTGTCGATGTGATGTCGCACGCGTGCCGCCTCGATCAACAGTTCCGACACTTCGGGATGGCTAAAAACCGGTTTCCGTCGCAGTTAACTTCACGGAAACTTGAAAAGTTTTCTCATGTTTAGCCTACATAGCGCGTGTTCCAGGAAACTCCTCGAGGTGCTAACAGCGCAACACCACAATAGAACAACAATATTCATGGTCCGAACTGTTGACGGGAAAAGAGACAGAGAGAGGACCATTAGCAGGTTTCTGGGTCTAAAGATGTATCCCGTTTGGTGCGATTGTTTCCTGCCCACCTATTTAGTTTAATTCGCACCCGGCCTGATCAACAGAAGCAGCTGTTAGGATATTCAGAGGACGGTGGCAAACGCCGTTCAGGTATCACGTATGCGCGCCAGGTAACCATGATCCGTGCGTTAGATATCGGATTGCTGCTGATACTGCAGTTGCTGTGCCATTCTAGAAGCTCTTCATCCCCCCATCCTCCTTTACTCAGCCACTCCCCTCCCCAGCGCTTAGTTTTCCGCCTGTCTCGGATACCAGCGAGGCTTCTGTAGTACGCGGCGCCTTGGCTTGGCTTCCGGATGGGAAGGGAAGCGGTGGATAGGGAAGTGAGGGAGGGAAGGAAGGAAGGGAAGGCAGAGAGGGAAAGGAGGGAAGGGAAGAAGGGAAACGTGAATAGAAAGAAGTTACGGGAAGTAAAAAGTGAAGAGGAGAGCTCAGGAAGGGAAAGTGAATATGGGAAGTGAGTGAAGAGGTGGATAGGGAAGAGATTGAAGGAGGGAAAGGTGAATAGAAGGAAGGCAAGGGGACAGGGTGAATAGGGTAAGCTAGTGGCGGGAAGGGAAGAGGATGGTGAATAGGAGAGCTCGGGAAGGGAAAACTGAATAGGGGAAGTGAGGGTAGGAGTGAATAATGGAGGTAGTGTGGCGAGGGAGATGCGAGGTGAGGATGATCTGGCTTGGCGTTTGCTGCGCGTGTTCTTGATTGGCTGGTCCGTTGTAGACTAAATGTTTACAAGACGCCGTATTGGCAATTCTCTGCTGAAAGAGGAATTTATCGCGAGCCCAGGTATATACCAGCCTCCTTCCCGCCCTACCCACCTCTTCCCCTACCCACGGTCCCACTTCCCTCCCTACTTCCATCTTTATCTAGGCCGCTTTACGGTTTCCATGCCTGGGTCGTGCGACGAGCCTAGAGGATGGGCTGAGCTGGCAACGGCAGCGGGAGGTTTCCGAGGCCGTAGTCAATCTGTTATGGGTTGTGAGGCTCCTCCTCCTCTTCCCCACCTCTTCCTGCTCTTCCCTCTCCATCGCCATCCCTTCCATTCAGTCGGTGCTTCAGTCCGACCTGGAGCGACTTCCTCAGAAGTTGATTGAGGTAAGAGGAAGGAAAACTACGCTACAGCTAAGCTAATACCTGTACGGGCGGCGTGTTTGTATGTGCGTTGAACGCGTGTTTCTTGGTGTATAAACACACGGTAAGCGGAAAGGGATGTTGTATATTTTGTAGGCCGATTACGCAGATGGATAGGCCTGGAACAAAAGACCCGCAGATAGTTTAGCACAGGCCCTTTATATACCCGGCATTTTAAAACTGTTAATAATGTAAATTGGGAATCGGTTTCTTCGACGTTGGTAGATTTTACACTGACATTCACCGTTTAAAGGTTTGAGCTATTTAAGTAAGTGTGCAAGTGGTCTTCAACTGACAAGCGCATATACATCACGTCTTAGCTTGTAAGCTATATTTCTATTACATGTATACGTATTTGAAATAGACTATAACAGGAGCTGAGTGTATAAGAATGAATGCACAGCTTAGGCCCTAAGCTTAGTGTATATTTATGCACTAAACTTTTAGGCTATAGTTTGAGAGACATGAATCTGAAACGAAGGTAGGCTTATACTGATCATAACTGATGTAGACATATTATATGAAACGAAATCGACTTGGAAAATGAAGTAGAATTCATCAAGAATGCTAAAAATGCACGTATAAGCTTAATATAAAATATTGCCGTTGCTTAAATTCCCGTTGGTATATTATAGGCCCTACGAACCATGAATCTGGTGTGGTTACGAAACGGATAGTTGTTTAGGACACCTTTTAACCACTGTCACCCAGCAAATATAATCGTCAATTTCGCTCAGTCGATAGTTTTGTGATGTAGGCCCCATGTTTGCATAGGCGAGAACATTTTTAAAGGTAAAAGCTTTAAAACATAAAAACAAAATATTGAAGTTAAGCTTAGACTATAGGTGAAATTAACTGCAAAAGGCAGAATTAAAACTTAAAACAACGGATAAAGATATCGAAATTGCTTCAGTTCCCTTGGATACGTTTACGGAATATCAATTAAAACACCTTTTAAAGAATTTCATAACTGGCTAAATATAGACCTCATGTCGTCCATGGGCGATTGGATGTCTGGGTTTTAGACAGTGTCAGATGTAGGCCTATATGTCGTTAAACAATGAATATTAGTGATATTGTAAGGCTATGTTTTGACAACTTTTAATGGTATCTTTCGGAACTGTAAGGTTTAAGGGCCTACTCGTTTTCTTTACAATGCATATATTACTAAATTGTTCTCGACGGCCTTTGATGTCATAAGACGACGTTAAACTTTGGAATAATATTAATGAAGCGATTTTGAAAGCTGTAGTGATACAAGCGAAAGTCGATCTCAAAAGTAAAATAAACGTTGAATAATGGTAGAATTGGAAGAAGGTATAAAAAATGTTTCCCTTCAAATTCAATGGGGCATGTATCCGTGCCATGAATTTGCGATGAAAGGGAAACGGTAAATCAGGAGGAAAGGTTAGATACCTTTAAAAAGCTCCACTGTGGCGATATAAAAACAATTTCACCAATCTTTTCTTAATGTTTCTTCTAACTTTCTGCATTTGGTACTTGGTATGACATATAAAATTAATTGTTTGTTTTTGTACGTATTAGTAAAGTTATGCGTGGGACTCATTATTTGAGCTGTTCTTTGTATTATAGCCTAGAACTAACGTTGAGCATCATTCCTTATATATCATTGGTTCTGTGCCTCTAAATAACAACTGTGTAGGCCTAAGTTAGTTAGATTAGAAGGTCTGTGAATACCTATAAATAACTCAGGAAAACATGTTAACAAAGAGCCTAAAGGCCACCAAAAAGTGAATAATAAGCCTTAGAGGTAACAAACCCAATATTAAAAAAGAGAACAAAAGAACCTTTTATGACCATCAAAAGAGCCTTATGGTTAGGGTTGCCAGACGTCCGGCAAAAGGAGGACATGTCCTCCTTTTTGGCCTCATGTCCTCTGTCCGGCAGGCAAATCTAACAGCCTGGAAAATGTCCGGCTTTTGTATGTTAGTTGTATTATTGTTTGTTGTTATTACTTTTTGACTATTTTTAACGACTTTACACAAGCTTGTTCTCCCTAAGTTCCCCTAACTAATCTACTTACTTATTTTTTTAATTGCAACTGTATTTCCAGACATTTCTAGTCCATGATCTGAGTAAGGGTCATCCATAAAAGACACCCGCAAAATATGACCTAGGCCTACTTTGTAGGCTACCCCTCCCTCCAATTGTTCGCATTTGACCTTGCCTTCCCTCTACCCTTTGCGGACGATCGGACGTCAAAACTAATGAATGAAAAAACGAACATTGTGACTAACGTCATTATTAAGCTACCAGTTCTACCTTATTTAAAATCGCCTTACTTAAAATGTCAACCAGTAGGCCTACATGCTATTTAAAATTGAAAAGTAAGCAGTGTGCTACATGAACTATTGCATTTAAAACAGCAAACACAAGTTCTAATACACGGCATGAGATTTGACGGAGATAAAGTAAGATAGTGATAATTCATGTGCTTTTGTGTGCGCGCGTGTAGTTAATAAGTATACAGGCCTCTTTAACTTTTATCAGCCAAGCTGAATGGAGCTCATAATTGACAAAGACTTAAAGCGAAATTAAAATGTCTAAAATAGCAAGAAAGGAAGTTATAATAATGAAATTAACGTTGCTTCATTAACATAAATTTATTACAAGTGCGAGACCGACCAAAATGCAACAGTTTAAGACACCTTTTAAATGTTTCTATCCGGCAAAATATATACGCGTCGATTTCATAACAATTGATGGAATTAAGTTTGTCTCAGTAGTCTGTAACAGCGTACACTTAGGCTTAGGAAAGCTAGACGAAACCCGAGTCAATTAATCGGATTTGTGTCCAGTTTGGGACTGAACCGGGGGAACCTTTATATTTTCAGTCTAATAATTATTGTTTCCTAAAGATTGCCTGAAATGTACTTGTATAAATGTTAATGCCCACGTTTTTATATAGTGACCGTATGACCTCGACCCTGTTCATTTTACAATGAATTGATCGGGTGAGATCCTTCACCTCTGCTTGCTGCCCTTTGAATAGGCGACACGCCATTTAAGGTCCCCGTGTACGGACCGTGCTAGCCCGCGATTTATATTTTTAAATATTCATTGGTCTGATATAGTTTGTGTAATTAGGCGACCCTGACAGCGGAACGGTTTCGTTCCTTTGGGTTTTCCTTTTGTCATTGATCGCAATGTAACTTAAGTTCGTGTTACCATGTAAACTGTGTAATTGTTCAAAGATTGGTGAACAATAAAAGAATTTGATTTTATTTGATTTGAAATAAGCCACCTTCGAGACGCAAACCGCAATCTGCATGCTCTCTTACACAGAGGAATATGGAACGCAGCTTTAGGGCCTATACGCTCTTACCAATGTACCGGTAACTAACTGGGCTACAGTTACTCCGGTCCTGAAATTTATTCGCTTTTCTATATATGGCATATATATTGAACCAAGACGAAATCGACTTGGAAAATGAAGTGGAATTTTAACAACAATGATAAACATGGACGTAAACTCATGGTCGTCCGGAGGGGGCAAGGGTGCATTTGCCTTCTGGTTTTTGCAAATATTCTACAAAAATTTGTTGATTATTATGATTATTACAACAGTCCCAACACGATTTTCAATGCGAAAAAACACAACTATTTAGGTAAAATCCGTGACCATTAGGCCCCTATTTATTTTTAAAGTTGTCACTTCGTTTTTATGCAAACGCGTCATTTTGCTCCCCTAAAAAAATTGTGCCCCTTAAAAAATTCCTGCGGACACTCATGCGTAAAATATAAAATATTGCCGTTGCTTAAATTCCGTGAGCGTATATATATATACGAATTATGAATCTGGTGTGGTTACGAAACACATAGTTGGTTAAGACACGTTTTAACAGCTTTCATGAAGCAAAATTTGCTTTTAACGTCGTCTTATAACATCAAAAGTCGTTGACGACCATGACGACCTTTTACAGTTAATTCAACCTACATAGTCAAAGCTTAACTTCAATATTTTACTTTCATTTTTTAAAGCTTTTTTCTTTAAATATAATCGTCAATTTCGTTCAGTGAATAATGCTTGGCTCCGTTGTAGACGAAATCAGTTTTAAAGAAAAAAGCTTTAAAAAATGAAAGTAAGATATTGAAGTTAAGCTTTGACTATGTAGGTTGAATTAACTGTAAAAGGTAGAATTAAAACTTAAAACAACGGGGAAAGATATCGAAGTTTACGCTGCTTCAGTTACCTTGAATACGTTTACGGCATATCAATTAAGACACCTTTTAAAGACTTTCAGATCTGGCTAAATATACACCTCACGCCGTTCATGAGGCGTTCGACTCCATAATTATGTACCAAAAACAGTGTCAGATGTATTACTCCATGTCGTTAAACAATGAATATTAGTGATATTGGCTGTGTTTTGAGACCTTTTAATTGTGTATTTTGGACGCTTTAAGTTTCTCATTTTCTGTACAGTGTGTTGAATGTATACATTTCTGCATTTTCGTCAACGGCTTTTGATGTCATAAGACGACGTTATTAAGACGCCGTTAAACTTTGGAATAATAATAATAATGAGGCGATTTTGAAAAATTTGAGTGATAAAAGCGATCTCAAAAATAAAATAAAACTTTGAATAATGGTAATACTGGATGAAGATATAAAAAATCTTGTTCCTTCAAATCCCGCGGGGCTTGTATCCGCGCCATAAATTTAGCATGAAAAGAAAACGGTAAATCGGGCGGCAAGGTTAGACACCTTTTTAAAATCGGGTGTGGCTATTTAAAAGAGTCAATTTCGTTCTTAAATTTTGTAGCTGAGTTTCTTAACTTTTTCTGCAATTGGCATTTGGTTATTACTCAAAAATTGTTTTTTGTATGCAAAGTAAAATTATGTATGGGACTCGTTATTTCAGCTGTTCTTTATATTATATATAGAACTAATGTTGAACAGCATTCCAAATATCATTGCCTCTAAGTAATAACCATGTAGCCTAGTTTGTTTGCCATGTTCATAAATTGATTATTGAATTTGAACCTATCTGTGCATATAATAGTCCTTGTATGTATATCCAATATTGTATGTAAATATGATGTTAAATTAGTTAGATTACAAGCTCTGTAAATATTTTAAAATAAATTTAAGAAAACATGTTTTAAGAAGAGCCTAAAGGCCACCAAAAACTGAATAATTAGCCTTAGAGGCTAGACAACCACTATTAAACAAGAGAAGAGAAGAGCCTTTTATGGCCATCAAAAGAACCACATGGTCAACAAAATTGATTCCCTGGGCCAAAGAGAAGAAAGAGGACAAGCATTTTCAAGCGAAGTTCAAAATTCTGTTATCCAGCTCAATTGTTTGAGGTCTTCAAGGAAGCCGTCGAGAGATTTTACGCGAGTTACTCGAAGATTTCATATGTGAGTTAGAAGCACAGATTTTTTCTGAAGTGCCTGCAGTAGAACTATCTCCTATACTCGCTGTGTGACTGTGTAATGTGTATGGCTCCAACGGTAGTCATCATTCCCTGCACAACTAGCATATATAACGTTGCATGTATATTAGGGTGGTCCGAAATAACATGAAGAAAACTTTTTCTTTATCTCCCACTCTTCCACCTGGTGCTTCTTCAGTAGAAATTTGTTCATGCGAAAGGTCATCTAGGTTACTGGGCTGCAGGTGGAAGATTGAAATTTCAAAAATCTAAAAATTTGGACCACCCTGGTGTACGTATGTTCGGTGCTTTGAAGCTGTTTATGGGTGGAGTCCAAACTCATGCTTCAGTCTACAATTCGAACTCGACTACTAAAAAACCAATACACTGTAATACGTGTTTATACATACACAATATATATATATATATATATATATATATACATATATATAGTGTATAAGCATAGGAACGAGGATATCGACCAATAGATATATATGCCAGAGATATGAATTACAGTAGGCCCCTACATAAAATAATATATAGGGCCTAATAAATGACAATCTATAATGTCTTTATATATATATATATATATATATATATATATATATATATATATATATATATATATATATATATATATATATATATATATATATATATAAGTGTATGTATGTATATGTATGTATGTATAAGTTGTGCAAGGCAAATAAAGCCAAGGTTATAGTTGGGTACATGTATGTACAAAGTTATACAGGCACATAAATATCCTATATGCATATATATATATATATATATATATATATATAAAACCTTTTATATATATATAACCTTTATTTGCCTTACACAACTTAACCCATGCATTACCTTATATTACCTTTTCTTTATAACTAGCCTTACTCTACGGTAACTGACCAATAAATGTTGTTTAGTTCTTGTTTTCCGTGCCTAACTTGCCTTGCCATTACCTTACTTGACTTTTACCTTGCTCATCTTACAGTACCCCATCCTTTTCTTAACCTTACCTCGCTTTACCTTGTTTTACCTTACTTAACCGTTACCCTAGCCGTTGACGGGCTGGTAGGCCTATGAGGCGAGATCTTTAATTATATTGTTTGATAAACATTTACATATGCATTTTATATTTGTGCTTTGTTGTTTAGTTCGTGTTAGATTGATGTGCGCTTTGTTGCGTTAGAGCGCCGTCTTGTTGTGGCTGACGGAGTGCTGCTTCTCCAGGATGGTCTGCCTCGGACGAGGAGGCGATTGGATCGTTCCACGGAAACTCATGTGCTTCCTCTTCTGGACTGGTACCCTGCTACTCTTCGCCGGGATCTTACTCGTCGTCAGCAGCAAGCACAAAGGAACGTAAGTGGAAGCAATAGAAGTAGCGTTAGGTAAACTACTGCAACGAGAGGCGCTATATAAGTAGCGAGATAATCGCAATCAGTGACTCTGGCAGTGCCAGTCCCAAGCCTGGAGAAAGGAGGAGGGTGACGCTAATCATCTTTGTTATGACACAGTATCGTTAAGCATCGGCTGACCAGTCAATGTGTATATTCTGGACTTGGTGGTCAGTTCGGGTTTGAGAAACTGGGTGATATCTACAGGTGGATATAGTCTCCCGAACTCTTTCGTTTTCGCTGTCTGTACATGTGGTCTCTGACAGGTCAAACACAGTCATTGAAGGTCAAACATTGTGTCGACCTTTTAAGCTATCCGACGTTTTCCATACAGCACACCTGCACAACTTCTGTTGAAAATTTGACTTTTAAATATAGGGCCTAACTGAGGAAATTTCTCTTAAAAGGATCCCTTCCTGTATATAATCGACTAATAAAATTTTCAAGCGGACACCCTTGAGCAAGGTTGAACTTGAGCAATTTCTATGATTTCAGTAACAATTAAGCAATACTGCAGACTTCTTTATGGCCATAAGTTTCTGTGCAAAAGGCATCTCTACCGCAGCTTTTTAGTGAGGGCCACATTCTCAATACGAAAAGTACAGGATATGAAAATAGGTCTATCAATTGAATCCAAAATATCTTGTGGAGATATTCTATGATTTCTGTTACATAAGCGCGGAATTTCTCCAGCTATCGTATAACGAACCACAGGATGGCGCTGTGCCTGGAAAACGTCATAACCTTTCAACCTCAGCCAGCTTATCTTTTTCTCGTTCCCTTCCTTCGCGATTCTTCCTGGATATGAAATCACAGCCGGCCGCTTCCGGGCATGATTCATACTTCTGGATTGCTCCACTCTTCGCTATATATAGGCCTCAGTGGCCCGGCTATAATTGCTACATTGGTAAATGGCTTAATCGACTTAAAATAGCGTGACACACATTTAAACGTTCAACGATGGTGAAGGATCTCACCCGAACAATTCATTGAAAACTGAGCAGGATATAGAGGCCATATATCGCCGCTATATAAATATGTCTACCGGTGCATCTATTTTAGGCCCTATATATGTGTTCATTACTTCATTTCACTACAAAGGTAGAACTTACAGAGATTTAAAAATACAGACAGGTGCAGAAAATGGCAAACGTAACGCAATTGTTACCATAATGTAACATAGATATATCAATACCGTAATCGTCACAAAAGTTCAACGTTGTTACAGACTCCACGTGTCAGTAATCATCACCGCTTCAGATGCTACATCTCAGCCTCCGCAGCCTTAGAGCCTCCGGTCTCGAAATTTTACTCCCACCTGTTCGAGAACTCACAACCTGCGTCTCCAGTCACGCGGGCTGATCTCACACCTGTCCGCTGAATATCGCATTCCCCAGTTTACACACTCCAGAGATGTTTAGTGCATTGCGCGTGTACTAGACAGGTGGCCTTGGGGGAACGGTAGCGGATTTGTTGGAACGCTCGCCTTGTGACGCGGAGAGTACGGGTTCAAGCCTCCTCTGAGAGGGTTACTGTATAGGGACCTTGAGCAAGTCCTTCACTCACAGTTGCTCAGCGCCATCGATCAATGCTTGGCCATTAGATAGTGGCGCTTCATAAATGCATAATAATAATAATACTGATGACGACGACGACGACGATGACGATGATGCTGATGATGCTGATGCTGATGCTGATGCTGATGATGATGATGATGATGATGATGATGATGATGATGATGATGATGATGATGATGATGATGATGATGATGATGATGATGATGATGATGATGATGATGATGATGATGATGATGATGATGATGATGATGATGATGATGATGATGATGATGATGATGATGATGATGATGATGATGATGATGATGATGATGATGATGATGATGATGATGATGATGATGATGATTATGATTATGATGATGATGATGATGATGATGATGATGATGATGCTGATGATGATGATGATGATGATGATGATGCTGCTGATGCTGCTGATGATGATGATGATGATGATGATGATGATGATGATGATGATGATGATGATGATGATGATGATGATGATGATGATGATGATGATGATGATGATGATGATGATGATGATGATGATGATGATGATGATGATGATGATGATGATGATGATGATGATGATGATGATGATGATGATGATGATTATGATTATGATGATGATGATGATGATGATGATGATGATGATGATGATGATGATGATGATGATGATGCTGAGAAAGGAGGAGGATGATTCTAATCGTCTTTGTTATGACACAGTATCGTTAAGCAGCAACTAACCAGTATATTCTGGGCCTGATGGTCGGTACAGGTTTGAGAACTCTTTCGTTTTCGCTGTCTCTACATGCGGTCTCTCACAGGTCAAACACAGTCATTGAAGGTCAAACATTGTGTTGACCTTTTAAGCTATCCGACGTTTTCTATACAGCACATCTGCACAACTTCTGTTGAACATTTTACTTTTAAATATAGGGCCTAACTGAGGAAATTTCTCTTCCTGTATATAATCGACTAATTAAGTTTTCATGCGGACACCTTTGAGCAAGATTGAACTTGAGCAATTTCTATAATTTCAGTAACAATTAAGCAATACTGCAGACTTCTTTATGGCCATAAGTTTCGGTGCAAAAGGCATCTGTACCTCAGCTTTTTAGTGAGGGCAACCCCCTCATACGAAAAGTACAGGATATGAAAATAGGTCTATCAATTGAATTCAAAATATCTTGTGGAGATATTCTATGATTTCTGTAACACAAGCGCGGAATTTCTCCAGCTATCGTATAACGAACCACAGGATGGCGCTGTGCCTGGAAAACGTCATAACCTTTCAACCTCAGCCAGCTTATCTTTTTCTCCTTCCCTTCCCTCGCGATTCTTCCTGGATGTGAAATCACAGCCGGCCGCTTCCGGACATGATTCATACTTCTGGATTGCTCCACTCTTCGCTATATATAGGCCTCAGTGGTCCGGCTATTGCTACATTGGTAAATGGCTTAATCGACTTAAAATAGCGTGACACACATTTAAACGTTCAACGATGGTGAAGGATCTCACCCGAACAATTCATTGAAAACTGAGCAGGATATAGAGGCCATATATCGTCGCTATATAAATATGTCTACCGGTGCATATATTTTAGGCCCTATGTATGCGTTCATTTCAGTGGCGGCGCCACGAGTTGAAAAGTAGTACGGCAAATTAGGGGTACGGCGAAAAAGTGGTACGGCAAAAGTATGTACCACGAGTAAAGGCGGCGCCGCCACTGGTTCATTTCACTACAAATGTAGAACTTACAGAGATTTAAAAATACAAGCAGGTGCCGAAACTGGCAAACGTTACACAATCGTTTCCATGATGTTGCATAGCTATATCAATACCGTAATCGTGACAAACGTTCAGCGTTGTAAAAGACTCCATTAAGTCAGTTATAATCGCCGCTTCAGATGCTATGTCTCAGCCTCCGCAGCCTTAGAACCTCCGGTCTCGAAATTCTCTTCGAATCTTTACTCCCACCTGTTCCGAGAACTCTGGATAAGCGTCCAGTCACGTGGGCTGATCACATCTGTCCGCTGAATCTCGCATTCCCCAGTTTACATTCCAGACATGTTAAGTGCATTACGCGTGTACTAAACAGGTGGCCTTGGGTAACGGTAGCCGATATGTTGGAGCGCTCGCCCTGTTACGACGAGAGGGTTACTGTGTAGGGACCTTGAGCAAGTCCTTCACTCACAATTGCTCAGCGCCATCGATTGATGCTTGGTCATTAGGCGCTTCATAAATTCGGAATAATAATAAAAATGATGACGACGACGATGATGATGCTGATGATGATGCTGATGATGCTGATGATGATGCTGATGATGATGCTGATGATGATGCAGATGATGATGCACACTAGATACGTCCTTCTTTTCTTGACCTCGAAGTATTCGATTGTCATCTGTGGTTGTTGTTGTCAGAGTGTTTTTGTCGTGGGGCGCCGTGTTGCTCGGCCTCGGCTCATGCATCCTTCTCGTCTGCTTAGCTCTCTGCATCCATGCCTATTACGTCATAGCAGAGTCTCGGAGCAGCGCCGAACACACTCTCATCGACCACTTAACGCTTCAGCGTAAAGCGGTAAGAATTACCAGTAACCCTCATCAACCACCGATAAATAGCTTCAGCGTAATTTGGTAAGAATTTACAAATTTACAAATAGCTTCATTAAGCACCTGTATGTACATGTAGCTTCAGCGTAATATAGTAAGAATTTATACATTTGCAAGTAGCCTCATTAACCACCAGCGTAATGTGGTAGGAATTACAAGTAATCCTCATCAACAACCTTTTAAAGTCTTCAGCGTAAAGCGTCATGGTGGCAGCTATAGCATGGTGAATTTAAGCAATGCGAAGCACGGTTATTACTTAGGTGGGTGGCGCCCACTTAGCCTTCCGTCCTTCTGTAGTCAGTGCAAGTACAACTGTTGAGGTGATTGGGACTCGAGATGTGGTTTTCTAAGGAAGCGACTGTCATGGGAGGCGTCCAGCGTTACGGTAAAGGCGCTAGAGAAATTAGATTAGAATAGAGGTATGCGTCTGTTATACATACATATAAACATACATATAAACATAGATACATGCATATAAATACAAACATACATACACGTACAGGTATGCGTACAGGGATACATACATATACACATACATACATAAAACATACGTACATAAAACATGCATACATACACACATACAGCATACATACATACATGCAAACATACATATAAACGAAGATGCATGCATATATATATATACAAGCATACATAAAGGTATGAATATGGGGATACATACATACATACTCACATGCATATATTAAGCATACATAGAAACATACAGCAAATATATAAAGATGCATACATACCAACATACAGCATAATACATACATACATACACACACATACAGCATGATACATACATACACATACAGCATGATACATACATACATACACAAATGCAGCATGATACATACATATATACATACATACATACATACATACATACATACATACATACAAACATGCATACATAAAAACATACACAAATGCAACGTACAGCAAACATGCATTCATACATGCATGCATGTATACATTACATGACTACACAGACAGAAGAAGCCTTGCTATGAATGCTCTGTGTACCATCATCCTATGCTGAAGCCCATTTATGCGAACAACAACCGTGCGCAGAATAATCGGTTCCTGTAGACGAGAACGAAAGGAACTCACAATAATAATATATCACGAGTTACTGGCCCAGATATACAACAGGGTGACGACATGTATGTACAGTGTATACGCATGTCTGCATATGTATATATATATATATATACACATATATTTATCAAGTGTGTGTGCATATTCATGTGTTTGTATGTGTCTATGTATGTGTATGTGTATGAGTGTGTATGTGTATGTATGTGTATGTATGTATGTATGTGTATGTATATATGTGTATGTATGTATGTATGTGTATGTATATATGTGTATGTATGTATGTATGTGCATGTGCATGTATGTGATGTATGTGTATATATATATGTGTGTATGTATGTATATATGTGTGTGTATGTTTGTATGTATATGTATGTGTATGTCTATGTATGTGTTTGTACTTCAAGTGTATATGTGCGTTTGTCTCGTTCCTTCGCGTTCAATAGATATTGATGTATTGATGGCAACTGTATGCGCATAATTATGTTTGTTGGTGTTTAACAATATTTCGTTCCATGTCGTTCCTTTCAGTCTAATATATGTGTTATATATAATGTTGTATGTACATATATGTACGGTTTGTACATTCTGCGTTTCAGTTTACTTGTCTTTCATATGTATGGAATTGTGTTGTACTTTATATATTGATCAGTGTGATTCTCGTTAACGTTAACGATAACGAAAATGTTCGTTAACGAACAAAAAATGATTTCGTTAACGATAACTATAACTATAACTAAAAAATATCATTAACTATAACTATAACTATAACGAAAATAACACTAACGAAAATTCATTGCTATTTTCGTTTATACGATTAAAAAAAAGTGCAATATCAACTAAAGTGAGAACGTGAAAATACAGCCGTTAACGAAAGCAAAATGATTCCTATGTTCGCCTTGGATGTCGGTAAATATGGAGCGCTGTGTTTTCATGAAGCTGAATGCACCCATTCGTCAAAGCTCTAAGCAAATTATTGTGTAACGCGTCTTCATAATTCAGTGTGATTTTCATTAACGATAACGGTAACGAAAATGTTTTCGTTAACGAAAGCAAAATGATTTCGTTAACGATAACTATAACTGTAACTAAAAAATAATATTAACTATAACTGTAACTATAACTAAAATGAAAAACTATTAACTATAACTGTAACTGTAACTAAAATAAAATCTGTAAGGAGAATCACACTGATATTGATCGAAGCTCAACTTAACCTGTGTGTTAATAGTCGACCCATTGGTCCTTTCTGGGTCTGCCTTTTGAATCCCATTTCGTATACAGTATAATTGTGTATTATATTTCAGATCAACAAAAGAGCTGCTTGATTAATTGATTGATTGGTTGGTTGATTGACGGGTTGATTATTGAATTATTTATTTATTTATTTATTTATTTATTTATTTATTTATTTATTTATACTGACTGACTGACTCAATGCTTTTCCATTTCAAACTTTTCTTTACTACAGTGGCTGTATAATTATATGTATATTGTAACAACCTTACTAATTCTAGGATTAAATTAAAGATGAAACTCGCTTGGAAGAGGTTTTGAAAAGGTTGTACTATTTGCAAACAAAATTAAACAGACAGACCATTCGAATTTCCTCTTATTGAAACGATACAGAAAACTCACATGACCAGACTGCGTAGAAGTTCGTTCACGAAGTTCGACAGAGAACACATTCGAAGGTGAAACGACTCAAACAACTAAAGTCTAACAGAAAGCCCTAAACGTGGTTGCTCCTTAAACAATGGCCGAGAACCAGAAAATCTAAATAAGAACTAACAAAGGAGAATTGGCTGCCCTAACTTGAGATCACAAGCGTCGTGTCTCCTAACAGAAAATCTAATGCCAATCTCAATCCTCTTTAAGACGCAGAGACTTAAATAGAAAATAGTGTCACTAGAGGTCGGTAGAAACCAACAGACACTCCTTCCTAGACCAAAGTCCAAAACACAGGGATGATCACACAACAATATGTGTATGAATCGATCGATCGATCGATCGATCGATAGATAGATTGATTGATTGATTGATTGATTGATTGATTGATTGATTGATTGATTGATTGATTGATTGATTGATTGATTGATTGATTGATTGATTGATTGATTGATTGATTGATTGATTGATTGATTGATTGATTGATTGATTGATTGATTGATTGATTGATTGATTTGTTTATTATGTTTTAGCAATATTCCGTTCCGTCTTGTTCATCAGATGTTGATGGCATCTGGGAACCGAAAGTGGACTCCTTTCCAGGTGTTAGTGGAAGGGACGTAACACCCAACTCCAACGGACACTGCTCCACTTCAGAGTTCCGGCAAGGGATTGTCCCAGTGGAAAACGGAATCCACGTCCGCCAACAGTCACTTCCATTGGGAAGAGGGACACCGGACGTTGTGGTAGGGGAGATAGGCGGCAGGAAGAGTGCGGAGTTAGTATTGATAACAGGACCCACCGTAGAGCCCAAGCGAGAAAATGGCCACATCACTCGAACATATGGGGACAAATGTTTCTCCAGTCCTCCACCTAACTACTCGATTCCTCCTCCACCTTCTTATTCGTCCCAGTTTAGTCCTCAGTACGTCTATTCCTCGTCATCCTCTACTTCTAAGATCACCGAATCCTCTCCTCCTCGTTTTGTTGTCTCCCTGGACCAGGATTCGATGTCGCGGCCCGAATCTCACCAGTCGGACGAGAGGTCATCGAGGGCCTCGGCCACCTCAACCCCATCGCATCTGAAGACCATCTCTCCATCCGCCATGTCCGCCTCCAGGGCGACCAATATCGACCAGGCCCAGCATCAGTATCTCCATCACCGTTCACCGTCGCATCGCATCTCCGACTTCCGCAACACTTCCTCCCAATCGTCCGCTCCCAATTCATCGACGGAATTCGAACCCGAGACGACGGACTTCGAGGTGAACCACGCCCTCGGATCCTCCTCCTCGGGGCGACGCAACACACCCCACCGCGAAACCCGACCCCTCAATAACACCCCCGTCAACTGCTATCAGACGGACACCGCGGGTCCTGACCCCGACTCCCTACTCTGCCGTCGACCGCCGAGGTTGAACTTTGAACCTATGACCTACGACAGCGATAGCAACTTTGATCACGTGGACAAAGCGGAAACCGCTGGTGCCCCCTGGCGAATAGCATCAACAATTCCACCCGGTAATGGAGCCGAGGTTTGGACGTCGGGGGCCGACTCCCTACTTGCCCGTCGACCGCCCCAGGCAGGGCTTCGTCGACCCCCAGGACCGGCGTCAATCACGCGACCCTTCGGTCACGGCAGCGTCACCGTTACACCTCTGTATCGCGCCCCGAAGACTCCACCCGCGGAGCGTCACAATACCGTGGCCGCTGGGGTGACTGTCAGAATCCCGGAGGCGACGCAGAACGTGGCCCCTAGAGGGACGGTGACCGTCAAGACCCCTGAGCTCAGAAGGGGTGGGATGTCTGCGGCGTTGTCAGCCAGGAGCCCCGACGGACAAAGGGAAGGGGCGTTTGGCAGTCGCACGGTTCCGACAGTGTCAGTGACGCCGTGTATTACTGACAGGGAGATTGACATCAGCGTCTGCCAGTCCGACGTCACCGTCTATGATAATGTAATCGACATTGCCAGAGTGTGATGACGTCACTTGCGAAAAAATTCGCAAATGGAAAAAAAAATATACATATAAATATACAGACAGACAGACAGACAGACAGACAGACAGACAAACAGGCAGAGACAGAGTTGAGACCGATAGACAGAGACAGATATATAGCGATACAGAGAGAGTTAGAGAGAGAGAGACACACAGACAGACAGACAGACAGACAGACAGAGGCAGGTATAACAGGCGCTGAATTTGAGGCAGCTGCAGACTGGGTTGCATATTCACTCTTAGTGATGATTGGACGGCTTGCATTGGTGCCATTACTTGATTGGTTGGTTTTTAATAAAACAGTTGGTTGATAATTTATGGTTTCCGATCCTACTTTGAAACGTGAGTGCATTGCGCTGCGGCCTTGATCATGCTCATGCTCAACGAACAGTGTTTCTCTCTTAGAATTTATCTCTAGAGAAAAAATCTCGAATAATGTGTGGTATGGGTGTGGCATCTTAGGGCTGCCAGGGCCGTTGACGTCACCCTCCTCCTTTTTCCAGGCCTGGGACTGGCACTACCCGACTACGGGTAGTGGCGGAGTCATGTGAGACGTTTCGATACCGCTTGTCGTTGAATGGGTTCCTCGCCATTTGGGGAGTTATGATCATATAATTGATATTCAATAGTAAACGATCGTTATCATAGCGAAATGTAATTGCGAGACGTGGGCTACGCATCCGGGAATAGTTTAAACCAAAGTTTAACTAATTTCGCCAAAATATTTAATTGAGTTGGGCTGAAAGACATAGGCCTATATAAATGCACTTTCTTGTTTCTTGTCTTAAAACTTGACAGGTAGGCCTACTGTATCTACCAACGAAATTGTACGTTAGGCCTATACCTTTCCGGATTGAATCACTTTAAAGGTGTCCACTGTTTGCCCTGTTTCGCCACCATAATAAATTTATGAAATCGAAGCAACGGTAAATTTTTATTGTTTTTACATTTCTCCATTTTTCAAAATTATTATATTACTTGAAAAGTCCTTAATTATTAATATCCCCTAAGAATTTTAGATCATTTTTCGTCGTTGACAAAGTTACGAGAGTGCGCTGGGGTAAACAGAGCAGGAAGATTGTTTAAAGGTTATATTTTGTAAATCGAAGTGGTGCATTAATATGCCAGAATAATTTTTTTCGACGTCAACTGCCTTTGTTGCCATAAGATGTCGTTAAACTCTGGACCCAATTTTATTAGTGAGTTCTGTGGGTAGGAGACCCCTTACCCAAAATAAGACAACAGCGCTGTGGACTGGTAGGCTACTGAGAAGGGGAGCTTAGATAAATGAGCAAACCTGTCTGTGTACCTTCGAAAACTATAACACAACGATCGATATTTGTGCAAGTGTCCGAGTTATTGAGTAGGCCTAGTAGTAGTAGACTAGTAGTAGTAGTAGTAGTAGTAGTAGTAGTAGTAGTAGTAGTAGTAGTAGTAGTAGTAGTAGTAGTAGTAGTAGTAGTAGTAGTAGTAGTAGTAGTAGTAGTAGTAGTAGTAGTAGTAGTAGTAGTTGCAATGTACTGTATCACGTCCGCGCCTAATGCACAAGGCATCACCGATGGCGCACCAAAACCAAGCCCTATGTTTGAGTCGTGTCCGGTTAACCTCAATGGCTACTCTAATTATAATGAAATTATCTGGAATTCTTGTAGCACCACTATAAATTTACAAAGTACCAGCCTTCATTAATAATAATCTCCATAGTCCATACGATAATTAACCCATAACGCCCTTTAAACTTTTGGTAGTTAAACCAAAAAGTGGTTCAAAATTTGTAGAAAAATCAAATTTTACAAATAAACTAATTTTTAAAAATTGCGAACAACAAATACTACAAGGGAATTGGCGTTAGTTCAATTTCATTAATTTATTATTGCTGTGAAAGAGACCAAAACATTGCAAAATAAGACACCTTTATATACATAACATTAACTCTTTCAAATATCAGGAAATATTTGGGCTATTCAATATTTAGCCTACTCGAGGATTTAAGCTGACGTTAACGCAACTTGTTACGTAGAAACAATTTATTAAGCTGGGGTTCAACTATGGATGAAAGCATTTCAGAATAAAGTTTGTTTTAGAGAATGGAGAGTCTATAGTTGAATTAGAGGTTTTCAGTCGTATTAGCTGCATTGAAACCTTTTCTAAAAATCTGACCATCTAAATTTACGACATTTAAACGAAAACGATTATACATGCACACACATAGGGGCCTAATCAGTTCAGTAGAATGTAAAACTCTGTCTCGTATACTATGGTAGCGCCAGTCCCAAGTCTGAATAAAGGAGAAGGGCGACACGAATCATCTTTGTAAAGACACAGCGTCGTTAAACAGTTAGGGCCTACTAATAGGGGCCTAGCCGCCTAGGCTTACTAAATGCAAAGCTAACTAAGGAAAATCGAATGAAAAATCGAACTAAATTGTTTTTAGTGAAATGTAATTCTAAAAAATGGCTTAAGATAAAACACATTTTTTAAATTAATGATGTTTCAAATGCCACATATATATTTTATGAGCGTGAAACCAGTGGTTAAATTGCTCATCCAGAGGTGGTGGGTCTCTAAATATTTGCAAATCCTAAAAACCAACGGCTAATCCTAAATTACAACAGGGACGTCATTTCACCTTTTTTGGGGAGGAAAAAAGAGGTTAAACAAATTTTCCGCACGCGCGCGAACATTTTTTTCACCTTTTTTGGGTGTTTCTTTTAAAATGCTTTGTATTTAGTCTACATGTGCAAAGCTGTAAGCCAATGCTGCAAACAAGTCTCATTTTTTCTTTTTTTACCCCTTTCTTCTTCTCTTTTTTTACAAGATGTTTTTCTTTTTTTCCAAATATCATGGGGCAAATGCCCTCCATGCCCCCCAAATGACGTCCCTGAATTACAACATGCATGAAACACGACACTTCACCGATAATTGAAAGTAAAAACATTAACAATTAAGATTGAAACATAATATTACTTTACATAACATTTTACAGAAGACGGCTTTTATCGACATGCCAATGCAATAACTTACAAAGCACATAATGAACAAATACCAAAAATTAATATGCAGACTACTTTCAAATTGACTAGCCTTAGACCATAAGAGATGTAAGCCCAGTGAAAAGCTGAGAAATAAGCACGGATTTCAATACTGTCATTCTGTCAATGCCACAATATGCTGACTTAGAAACATTTCCATACTGCCCTGCATGCTTCTGTGGCTGTGGACGTTTTCGGTGCTTTGCACTTGCCTAAATCTGTTGCACGCTAACCACTACACTATCTATCCCGCCAGGGCAGAAATTTGGTTCGAGGCTTCTGCTCCACTTGTGCCCCCTAGCCAACTCAGCTATTATGAGAACACCGACAGTCCACTGTCGGTGGGAAGACGAGACGGCGAGGGAGAGGACTGACCATCCGCCCTCATATGCCAAGGCTAAAAAAATGAAGTCTCTAATACTTCATACCCGTGGCTGTCTGATCAGGGCTAGATTAATAGCTTGATTTAAGGGATTGGAAGAAAATCTGTTGCAGCATGACGACCCTTAGCAACCCATCCACGTACGATAGCTTTCTTTGCACTCTGGCCAACTTTCTTTTCGACATTATCTGCAGACTGCAATAATTATAACTAATCAGATGACGTGCTAGGCCTATTCCAGATTTTCAAACGATTCCAGCTCAGCCTTCCGAAATTCCGCAAACGAGTTATTAATGAAGCAAACTACTGTGTTATCGCTCGGATGTAGGCCCAAACCTACTTCTGCTGCTACAGCCTTGGGTTACTACCCTTCGGCAGCGATTATAAAACAGCAGGCGATTTAAGTAAACACGTAGGCCCAAGCATAGGCGTAGACTCTGGGGGGGGGGCAGCCCGGGCAGGTGCCCCGGGGACTGCCTTCCCCAATAATTGAGATGGACTGTACATTTAATGCAACAAACTTATAGAAAAAATAACCAAACCCAACCCCCCAATATTTTGGGCAAGTTTACGCCAGTGGGCCCAAGTAGTTTTCTATGATGCTAGTGAATATTGAACTGCACTGTGAGGTTGACGAATGCTAATCTGATCTCAGGTGGTGGATCTCCCTATTGAGGTGATGGGTCTCCCGTTTTAGGTGGCGGATCTCATAATTTGGGTGGTGGGTCTAACAATGCAGGTGGCGGATCTCAAATCAGAGGTGCCGGATCTCAGATCCGGCGGGATCCGGCTGAATTTAACCACTGCGTGAAACTGACCAAAGCACAGCAAGTTAAGACACCCTTTAAATATATGTATCGAGCAAAATAATTATAAGCGTCAATATCTTTCGATTGATAGCTTCAATCGGAACTTATACATATATGTTCATTGTTCAACTCCTTTACCGCCATTTTCAGGGATGCAAATCTCAAGCGTCGATAAGGAGGACGATTCAATGACCCTGGCAGCCGTAAGCAGGGGCGTCTATTCCCCCTAAGTCATTGGAGCAACTTCCCGTTTCCCCCTCTTCTTCCTCTTCCCCTTCCTTCTCCCCTAAAATGGTGGCGCACACACTGACAGACCTTCCCCCTCCCCTATTTTTTGGATGGAGCATTTGCTCCAAGGTTTCTATGGTGTAGACGCCCCTAGCCGTAAGATGTCGTTAAACACAGAAAATTAACGAACTCTTTGAGGCCTAGAAAGGTCGAAAAAAATCGACTTTAAAATTAAATGGAAATTTCGAAAATCGGCTTAAATGCAAGAAACTGAAATCAAATTTTTTGCCCATGGTTGCCCTACGAACCAGTTGAAGGGTCTCATCTTGCGTTTTTATAACGCCGAGCTGTAGGCCTAAGCAATGGTGGATCGTTAGGTTTTATTATAGGACCGTGTAGAACACTGAACTAATCAATAAGGTTGAACGTTTAAAAATTCCACATTAAAAACCAAGAGGGAGGGGATAGATGAATGGTAACACTCTTGCTCGAGGAACATAAGATCCTGAAAGACGCGGTTCGATACCCATTACCCATAAACTCTATAGTTCGACTCAGCCGTCCACTCCTATGGGGCAGCAGTAAAATGAGCAGGTGCCTAACAGTTTGGCGAGCCGTGTGTTCTATAGGCTTAGATCTTGATGATTGTACTGTCATATGTGTTAATGCTACTTAATGCGTTTTGTCAGTGAGTTTGTCAATGAACAGAGGCGCCGGACAGGCTTTAAAAACTCGTAATCGTAATCGTAATATCCAATTTTCTAAAGCGCCACTGTAAAGCTGAGCGCAAAGCACCAGCTTATTCACGAGCGCTGCGACGTATCCGAGGGGTTGTCCAGAAATCGATGTCCGTTGGTGGTCCGAGTCCGGTTGCCTGAAAGACCAAAGAGAGGCAGAGCAGCTGTTACGTTGAGGACGAGATAGCTTGGAAGGCAGAGGATCAGATGGATTAGGACAGGAAATCTTGAAGAGATGAGTTTTCAATTTGGAGTGGAAAGCCTGTGGGGTGATGAGTAGAGGAGCCCGAGATAGATGACGATGAGTGAGTGGCGGTATTGGTGGAGGAACTGAGAAAATGCGGAATTCGGGAGGAAGTTCGTTCCAGAGTTGAGGTGCAGTGTGGGATATAGATCGGTTGGAGAACTTGAGGCGAGTAGTGACTGGGGGACGGGAGAGAGTGAGAAGTGAGGATGAGTGGGTAGACCGAGGTGGCTGGATAGTGAAGAGTTCGCGAAGGTATTTTGGCTGGGAGCATTGTAGTGTGGTTAGCGACAAGACTTTGAAGTGGATTCGCTCAGGTATTTTCAGCCAGTGGAGCGATTTAAGAACAGGAGTGATATGGTGATACTTATTATTATTATTATTATTATTATTATTATTATTATTATTATTATTATTATTATTATTATTATTATTATTATTATTATTATTATTATTATTATTATTATTATTATTATTATTATTATTATTATTATTATTATTAAGAGATTAAAAAATTGTCGTTCAGCCTCAATCAATTGAAACTGTGGTGAAACTAATTAAAAACT
>OY744608.1:62932606-62960106 GCA_963556255.1 Allolobophora icterica
TTAGAATTACGACTGAGCTAGATGAAGATGCAACAGCTGCGCTCGTTTCCTGTTATAGTTCTCGCTGCGTAGCGCTCACTGCAGCGCCTCCAGCGGTTGGCTAGGTCAAACTATACAGCGTTAGTACGTGACTTGATGGGCAAAGCTTCGGAAACTTGACAACTGTTCGAGAGTCAGTTGGTTCGCAGCCATGTCTGTGAGCCATTGCGTTCTTATTTTGGAATCGATCGGGTTGTTCTACAATGGAGGCCTAGGGCCATCCATCTGAGATCTTTGGCCACCGGTGCCCCAAAAATGTTTGACCAGTAAATTTTCCTTAGAGTTTAATATGATATTTGGATGTACAGTGAGCTTCAATGATGATGATGGTGATGATGATGATGATGATGATGATGATGACGACGATGATGATCATGGCAATGATAATGATGGTGGTGGTGGTGATGATGATGACGACGACGGCAATGATGATGATGATGACGATGACTTTGATGATGATGATGAATAATGATGAAGATTATAGAAAACCGATGACCGCTACTGGTTAATCAAAAAAGATTCCGAATATAGTCAAGACTTGAATGCAGGAAGCGATGTGTAGGGGAAGTGGACACCTCCCCAATTGGTTCAAATCGTCCCCCGTTAAGGATGCTCTATCGTCAGAGATCTGTTCTCACCCTTTGGATGTGGCTGAGTGCTATCCGTATACATTAGCTGCTGCTGTGTGAAGATACATCACTTTCAAAAGCGCTGCTTTATAACACGGTCTTTACACAGTGACCAAATAAAAACCAGTGTGATTCTCGTTAACGATAACGGTAACGAAAAATAATGTTCGTTAACGAAAATAAAATGATTTCGTTAACGATAACTGTAATTGTAACTGAAATAAAATCTGTAGGGCCTAAGGAAAATCCCACTGATAAAAAAACAGCTTCTACTAAGAGATCTGTGAACGAAAACAAATGACGTAACAGAATGACGTAAAACAATACTCTGTGATGCAGGGCAAGATGACGTCAGTAATGCGTAATAAAATAAATTCGGCTTAACGCAAATGTACCCTCGTAACCATAATTTCGAAATTTCTGAAACGCTACTGAAAGCTTGCATACTAACGAGCGCTGAGTCGAGTCAGAGGGGTTGTCCAGAAATATGTTATGAAGAAAGAATTCTGTTGCCGGAAGACTAGAGGGAAACGGCGACATGTTATGATGGCGAACTGTTATATTGGATTATGTTTCAGTTGAAATGGGAAGTAGGCGATTTGGGTGTAACAGGGCAAGATTTCTGGAACAGATGGGACTTCAGTTTGACTAGAAAACCCGAGGAAATATAAATATGAAAGGTGACAGGCTAATAGAGGCCTACTCCGCATTGCCAGCATTTGTAGTCATGCCAGTAGGGTCTATGTCAGTTTGTTTCAAAATTATCATTATCATTATAATTATCATTATTATTACTAAGCTTACTACTACTACTACTACTACTACTACTACTACTACTACTACTACTACTACTACTACTACTACTACTACTACTACTACTACTACTACCTCTACTGCTGCTGCTGCTGCTACTACTACTACTACTACTACTACTACTACTACTACTACTACTACTACTACTACTACCACTACCACTACCACTACCACTACCACTACCACTACTACTACTACTACTACTACTACTACTACTACTACTACTACTACTACTACTACTACTACTACTACTACTACTACTACTACTACTACTACTACTACTACTACTACTACTACTACTACTACTACTACTACTACTACTAGTACTACTATACTAGTACTACTGTAAAACGCGTTAATTGTAATTGTAATTTCAAATTTATATAGCACCACTTCGAGACTCATCAGAGGCGCAAACACAATGAAACCACGATCAAACTTAGGCGGAAAAGAGGAAAAGGGAGGCCCAGGAGTTAACATAGCCATATAGGGCCTACATGGCAATTGCGCGAATGTTGAAAATATTCTAGTAACCACTAAGTTACCACTTACATACTTGTAACGTAGTAACATTGTTTCTGGTCGTCAAGAATGAATTTCGCATTAGTAGCGGGAGCCTTATAGCTATAAGCTGGATGACTTTATCCCTACTGGATTCCACCCATTAACTGTAAATGCAACTGTATACAGTTACTGTATTCAAAGGCGTTATGATCGATAAAATTCTGTTTTACGAGCTGTAGAGTTAAAGAACCGTACGGCGTGTCCCGCTTTTATTTGACCACGACGTATCCTCTGCATAGCATAAACAGTATACTCGGCCTTGTGTTCAGAGTCAGAGAGATAGATACTTTTTTGCAACATGGTTTATCTGTCGGACCCACCGTCTGTCTGCCCTATTTTCCTACTATAGCCCCTGCAACTTCGCAAACGTTTACGTTAAATGGGTGAAAAAAGAACACATGGCAAGACGTTGCAATGGACAGAATTTAACTAAATGGAAACTCCATGTATGCAGCTTAGCATAGGAAAACACAGCATAACGTCACATCACACGACATCACATAACATGATATCGTGTAATATCAAATAACACTTCACATAACATAACACAACATCTCACATAACATAACACGGCATCGCATAACACATTTAACATGTCTCTCTCGTCACAGGACTCGGATTTCACTTGACATCTCTGGACATCCCCTTGACGCGACACAGCGCTCTTGAATAAACTGGTGCCCTCCGCTTATCAATAGAGTAGCGCTTAGTAATTTGGAGTTTACAATAACGATAACTTGGGAGTCGATGCAGTCTGTCTGGAAATTCCGAGATCTTTAAAACACTTGTCGGAACATGTACCACTTACTCGCCTTGATAGGCAAATTCTTCTCTTATCTCGATTTCGTGAACGTAAATAAAAAGATTAACGTGACAGCGTTTCTCTTTGAAGTTTCCGTATTTATTTATTTACGTTGTGCTCATATGTCTAGATTTTCTCACATCCTGCAGTTAGGTTTAGCTCTTTAAAACATGTCGTAATAGGCTTATACTTTCAAAGGCCTGTGCTTCTAACTCAGACTATTAGAGGAATGCGCTTATCAGGTGTCTATTAGTTCCAAACTTTTAAAATATATCGAATTAGGCTTAGATTTTGAGAGGCCTGCGTTTTTTTCAAGTTGCATTAGGCCTAGAATTTTAAACTCCAAATTTCTTAGGCCCTAAGTATTACTTAAAAGTGAAGCGCTGGGAACTCATGGACGCTGCGTCATGTCACATGGGTTGTCCAGAGTTACCAAGTAAATAACCAAGCCTGTTATAGCTTGACGTTTACAGGTCTATTGTTTAAAGAACATTGTTATTTTTTACTGCTTCATTTCAGTCTTTGTTTGTAGGCTCCGTTTTGACGTGTGAAAGAGGTTAAGCGACATGGCAGATATGTCCACACTGACAGAAACCGATGAACATACACACACACACACACACACACACACACACACACACACACACACACACACACACACACACACACACACACACACACACACACACACACACACACACACACACACACACACACACACACACACACACACACACACACACACACACACACACACACACACACACACACACACACACACACACACACACACACACACACACACACACACACACACACACACACACACACACACACACACACACACACACACACACACACTAGCGAGTTGAAAGGCAACTGTATTCGCATTCTGCCGTTCAACACTCCCACAACTGCCAGTGAAAAATGCATTATGTCTGTTAGCCTTCTGGCCACGTTACTCTGTCTTGTTACTGTGAAGAGACTTGATGTGGTTCAGAAACGACGGCTGAGAAGTCATTACGCACAGCAGTAGTAAGTTGTTTAACATTCTCATAAACAGAAACAAGCGTGCTACACACAAATGATTGTATTAACAATGTTTGCAAAAAGATAAATGGTCTTTGATTGATTAGCATCATATATACTTCCCATTCTTCCATTTCTCCTTTCCCTCCCCTTTTACTCCTTCTACTCCTGCTCCTGCTCCTGCTCCTGCTCCTCCTCCTCCTCCTGCATCTCCTCCTCCTCGTCCTCCTCCCCGTTGTTCAGTATGAATATTTACTATTATTGTCACTCGCATAACACTAATAAATCGCATTGCACTCTGCGAAATAGTGTTTTCTGTGCAAATTAGCAATGTAGATCTATTTCTTTTGCAGGATAAATTCAGGAAATACTGAAACAAATCATAATTATACAGAAATTCACACGACATTAAACCTGCAACGCATAAATAAGCGTATATTTCAACTAAGTATAGGTCCAAGTAACAGTCCAATAAGCCACGGTTAAATGGGTTTGAAAGTTTCTTAGGCTCTACATTCAGACAGTGGCATCTACCAGTGGGTGACTGTGGGGGTGGGAACGGAAACGATCTCCCACTGTGGCCAGAAATGGGGGTGGGTTTAACGTTCTGGATATAAACTGGGGTTGCTGACTTCTGATTATATTTAATTTATGCATTATGTATGTTATCGAAAACTCATGTTATTTCGGAGTAATTCGCAGTTCTGAGCGACTTCTGAGCCTCTTACATATAAGTCGGCCAGACTGGGGGTCTGTTCTCCCATTACAGTTGGGGGTAGACGCCACTGCATTCAGAAGCCCAATTCCATTCTCGTGTGCTTCTACGTGCCCTGAAATGATTGTCCCGTTTGAGGCAAAGCGAGGAAAAAGACATTTCTTAAGACGATTGTGTAAATTTCCACTGAAAATGTATGACAAATCGAACATAACTTAAGACAAGTGCATGGCCGTCAGACGCTCCTGACTTTGTCGTTAGATAAAATGAATTTCTCTCCAGATTTATGTACAATGCCATTGGACTGAACATTAGGTTTTGTAAAGATAAGACAAATAGCCTTACCAATCCTTACTTCGGCATGATAAATAGCCTTACCAATCCAACTGAATAGTTTTCAAGTTTCAATTTTGCATAAAATGGCGTCTGTTCGCACTTTTCGTCATTTGTTCAGACGTCACGTGACGAAAATGACGTAAGCTAACAATAGAACATTATTTTATTTAGCGTCAGTTTATTTAATATCTATTTAATAATACTTGCTATCGTTTTATCAGAAACAACTATTTGTTGCGAAGAATAGCCCTATGTCAAAGCAAAAGGTGAAAGCCTAAAAAATTCACAGCTATAAAATTTAATATCATGCAGGCGTCATTCTTGAAAAAACCTTTAGACTAATTAAAAATATAGACGAACAGAAATGCAAGAAATATCTGTCCAGTTGCACTCCTGCCATTGGCTGCTTCCAATTAATGAATATTCATGACCAATGACGTCACTGTTTACAAAATGACGACATTCCAACGGGCGGGCGGTTCACACTGAATTCAACGTACATTTAAATATACCACAAACGGCTGCTCTTTTAAACTAACGGCTTAAAACGGGCTTAAACCAATTTACTTAGGTGACGAACAGGCTGAAACGAGCGAGCTTAACGGTTTAAACGGGCCAGAAATATAACGAACGGAACAGCGGCACAAACGGACATTCGCGACTTGATCTGATATATAGCGCCGATAAATAAACGGGATTAAACTAATTTACTGAGGTGGAAAACAGGCTGAAATGAACGAGCTTTACGGGTTTAAACGGGCCAGAAATACAACGAACTGACGAAATGAACAGCGGCCCAAACGGCCACTAGCGAATTTATTTGATATGGCGCCAACAAATAATACCGCCTGTACAATTGGAAAATACATGTTCAAGTGTTTAAAAACCGTCTTAGGACGGGCAATACAAGTAGTTTCTAATAATGTCCTGTTTACTAAGCTATGCAAACGCTATCAAAGCGGAGTATAGTGTTAAACAGTTCGTTATAAACGAATTCCATAAATCCAACTCAAGAACTGTTCAGCGTTGGTACATATGGTAATCGTGTTGTCTTTGTAGTCACTGTGCGACGTAGGCTATAGAAGAAAAGCGTAGCGTATCCCTATTTCTCAGACCCTATTGTTCCCATGCCTTGAAATCACATTTCCTCATCCTGTAGGTCTTTTCTTTCCCAATGGCTCCTAGTAGGCCCATTTCCAGTAGAAGAGACACAGCCCCGCACCTTTGCATAGGTTCATACGATCTCACGTTGAACATACAGTTTCCCCACGCATTTTGCTTCCACTCGTAGGTCTTTGTCCCCAGAGATCCAGAATTGTCTCCCAATGAAGATATATTTACCCCATACATTTCACTCCTGCATCATAGGTCTTCTCTCTCACTGCTTCTGTGTATCTCCCGTCGAAGATAAATTTGGCCCATAGATTCCTATCACAGCTCACTTAACATACAGTCTTCTCAGGTCTTTTGTTTCCGTCAATAGGTCCTTATCCCCTATGATCAAAACTGTCTCCCAATCAAGATACATTTCCCCGTACATAACGCTTTTGTCCCTAGGTCTTTTTCTTCCACTGGTTTCCAGCACCTCATGTTAAAGATCTATTGCCCCATCCCATAGATTCATACCCTCTCTCGTTGAACATACAGTTCCCATGCACTTTGTTCATCAATAGGTTTTTTCCAACGATGCAACGATTCAAAACTTTGAACTTCAAAACTGTCTCTCAGCCAAAGTACATATTCCCCAACATTTCTTCACTGTCCGCGGGTGTTCTCCTCTTCATTGCTGCAAGCCACACGACGCATCTGATTATTTTTTTGCTTAGAGTTTAATCGTCCCTTTTCTACTCAAGCGGAAAGGAGCCAGCTCCTGTTCCTCTGCACTCGACCAACGCGTGATTGAATCCATCCCTCGGCGCATGGATGACTCCATTTAATGCGGCTGGTCCAGCCTGAGATTGGCGATCGCTTCGCGGTCAACCTTCGACAGCCGGCAACTGTCGTTGACTCTGCAGGCGCGGAACTCGCGGCGGAACTGACGGTTGACGGTGAAATAGAGAAGAAAGTTGAAGGAGAACTTGATCGCCTGGAAAAGATTGGTGATGGCAATCGCCAGGTAGAATGATTGGACATAAGTGGCGGACGGTGGGACCCGGTCCCCTCGTGGACTCAGCAGGATCCAGCTGAGGCATTCGACGATCATCGACGGACAGACAAGCAGGAGGAAGGAGAGGATCATGGCAACGATGAGGATGGTGATCTGCCGGTTGCCACAGCGGTCTCTCGTGCCGCCCCGCTCCGAGAATCCGCGATTTAGGATCAGAAGTAGGCGGATGTTGCTGAAGGCGAGTAGGACCAGCGGAACGAGGGTTCCGAAGACCGTCCAGAACACCTGGTAAGCGATCTTGAAGGGCGGAGAGGTGAGAGGACCCGAGGGCTCGACGGAGTAGCAGATAGCGTTGTCGAAACATGGACTCGTGATGACGCGAGAGCGGAGAAGGAGTGGCAAGCAGACCACGAAGGAAACGAGGAAGATGGCGAGGTGTATGAGCGCCGTCTTGCGGGCATGGGTCACACAGCAGCGCCCTCTATTCGCCGACAGGACAACGACGCGCTGTAGGGAGATGGCCGCGATCAACCAGGTGCTGTTGAAGATGAACATATTCAGAAAGAACCCCTTGTAGGCGCTGTAGTGCATGGTCAGAGAATGCAGGGTTGGGGACCTCGATCTCTCCGCAAAGGGAGGGTAGAGGATCAAACTGGGTAGTGCTGACACGCAGAACATGGCATCGGAGAGGGAGAGGGACATCAGTCCAACCGTGACCGATTTCTCGGCATCGTTCATGAACTTCTGGTACCAGCGACAGTAGAAGACGTAGAAGTTGAAGGCGTTGCCAAGGATACCGATCAGGCAGACGATCGGAATGGCCACGTGATTCAGACTGGCGCGAACCATCGTCATCCAAACGAGTTGCTGTTGTTTCTCCTGAAGGAACAGGGTGTCATTGTCCCAGATCGTGCTGTTGCCTTTCTCGGCATTAACACTCCACAGGGGAAAGGTTGAGTCGTCGAGCATGGCAAGGTCTCTGGGGTCGGAGGAGGAGTTAACCCCATCTAGATATGATGCCAGATCCATCTGTTCCTCTGAAGAAATGCGTAGTTGATTGGAAGGAAGAAGCTATCCGCTACGGATTCTGCAATCAAATGTAAATCAACACCTGCTTTAATTAATAAACGAAACAATATCTAGAAATTAACAGAAATGCACTTAAAACAAGAACAAGACTGCACAAGAACGAGAACAAGAAGAAGGAATGCGAAGAATTTGTTCACACAAGTTTCTCTATTGCAAATCTCTTCTGTAATTCTGCGATTTAGTCCCAACTTGTTTAGGAACTCTGTTTTTATAAACAAACTTTAATATAAAGAAATGAATATAAAGAAATTAATATATAGAGATTAATATCGGGAAGTGAATATAAAGAAATTAATATAAAGAAATTAATTTAAAGAAATGAACATAAAGAAATTAATATGAAGAAATTAAAATGAAGAAATTAATATGAAGAAATTAACATAACGAAATTAATATGAAGAAATTAATATGAAGAAATTAATTTAAAGAAATGAACATAAAGAAATTAATATGAAGAAATTAAAATGAAGAAATTAATATGAAGAAATTAACATAACGAAATTAATATGAAGAAATTAATATGAAGAAATTAATATGAAGAATTTAATATTAAGAAATTAATATGAAGAAATTAATATAAATAAATTAATATAAAGAAATTAATACAACGAAATTAATATAAAGAAATTAATATAAAGAAATTAATATAACGAAATTAATATAAAGAAATTAAGTCCACTCTAAATGATCCTAACTTTTAACCACGATATCTTCTTAAACGACCATTGATTGATGATTAATACGTAACGAGAAAGGCTCTATAAAAGTTAGATCAGCTCAGACAAGATTAGGGTTAATCGTCTATCCAGCGCGTTGCAGTCTTCAATGTCCGTATACATTTTGTAATTTTGTAATTTATTGGTGCACAGTTTTATATAGCGCCTCATCTTGAAACTAATCAGAGTTTATAATTATACAGATAACTGTGATCATATACGAGAGACTCTGATTAGTCTGTTGAAGAGGCACTATATAAATATGTGATTACAATTACAATAACAATAGAGTTACAAGTACAATAGCAATAGAGGTGCGCCTGACCTAACAATACAACACCCGAATCAGACAGAATGGTCTTCAATCGCTTGTGAAATAGAACAATAGAAAGTTGAAGGTCACGTCGCAGGCTGCATGGGAGCCAGTTCAAGAACGAGGGTCCAACCACTGCAATACTTCCATGTTGCATGTGGAGGTATTAGATGGAGGTAACCAGATCACCCTGTGCTGCAGGGCAGCAGTGATCCGTAAAAATCAATAGCATCCCAAAATATCCTGTTTCAGCAACCACTGCATGATGTCTGGCTCCCGTAGGAGGACACGCCTGGATGGATGGCGGTGAGCATCTTCCACCCACCAGTGGATGCTGCCCACTCAGCAGTTCTAATAGTTTTCATGCGTTATTTATGACGCTAATATTCGCAGCAAATTTGCAATAATTAATGAATGTCTATACTTCTGCCATCGCCGATAGCTATCGAGCCAATCGAACAATGTAAAACGTTGTAATGGTTGATATATTAATAGTTATATATAGGGCCTAAATAATATAGATATATATTCTTGTATGATGTATATATAGTATACTCATTAGATGTGGTGGTCGGTGGTGGATTCATATATATATATATATATATATATATATATATATATATATATATATATATATATATATATATATATATATATATATATATATATGTGAATAAATTATATAAATAATTTATGGTAAATATATATATATATATATATATATATATCGACCACCCGTTCCCATCTAGCGTTAGAGAATAATAAATACACCTTCCTTTCCATTGTTTCGTGTATATATATATATATACGACTTTTTGCATAGGTGTGTAGGTGTGTAGGTTTGTAGGTGTGTAAGTGTATTCGTGGGAGCTTATATATTATATATTCATGAGCGTTGGAATTTTGGTTGCTAGGTGATTTCGATGTCTCCTAAATATTCGTTCGTGTTATTTGGACGAGAATTGTTCGCTTCAGTTGGTCGCATTCTCGACGACTATAAATATATAATGAAAGCCAATGAACGACTATAGAGTATGTGCCCCTTGTGTCGATGCACAAAGCGACAGAAAAAGACTTCGAGTTCCACAGACAGCAAGACAGACAGACACATGGACAGACAAACAGACAGACAGACACACAGACAGACCGACAGACTGACTGACCAGAGAGAGAGACAGACAGACAGACACACAGACAGACCGACAGACTGACTGACCAGAGAGAGAGACAGACAGACAGACACACAGACAGACCGACAGACTGACTGACCAGAGAGAGAGAGAGAGAGAGAGAGAGAGAGAGAGAGAGAGAGAGAGAGAGAGAGAGAGAGAGAGAGAGAGAGAGAGAGAGAGAGAGAGAGAGAGAGAGAGAGAGAGAGAGAGTCAGACAGACACACAGACACATAGACAGACAGACAGAGTTGGATCGATGTGAGAGAGCATCATCTAGTGACCTTCTCAGTGATGTTTACGATTCCTTTGTTGGCCTGGAAAACGTCAATTGATCAACTCAACATCAGCACAAAGCCAAAGAGCCATCCATCGATTAGCTTACGTATATATACATAATATATTATACACGCCATAGACATACACATACATACATAGACAAACAGACATAGACATACACACATACACACATACATACACACAAGCAAGCACATACACAAATACATATAACAATACAATGTGTATCAAATACATAGCTATGTGATATTTATGCATGACGCACATATTTGTGTTTCATGTATTATTGTGAAATTTATATGAATATTCCTATATATGTACATTAAGCTATTCATGTACGTATGCATGCATGCATGCATGCTTGTATGTATGTATGCAAGTCTATGTATGTACATGTGTTTGTATGTATGTATGCATGTGTGTATGTACTTACGCACGTACGTATGCATGTATATATGTACATATGCATGTATGTATTTATATTTGTATGTTTGTATGTATGACATTGTATGTATGTATGTATGTATGTATGTATGTATGTATGTATGTATGTATGTATGTACTATGTATGTATGTATACATGTATGTATGTATGTATGTATGTATGTATGTATGTATGTATGTATGTATGTATGTATGTATGTATGTATGTATGTATGTATGGGTGGTCCTTAGCTCCATGTAAAAAATTTGTTGGGGGAATTTTAAACGAGGCACCCTCCAAACTTTTAGTTTTAGGTACAAAAATAATAATACTGAAAAGTTTGTGGAGATTTTATGAGTTTTAGAGGTTGCTACCGGACATAACATAATTAGGCCTATATCAAATATATTGTAAAAACGCACACAATACATAGAATATTGTATAGGCCTACTATTCTTATGCACAAATTCAAAACAAATTCTGGTGGGCAGTGGTGGACGGTAGTATTTACTATTTGGGTCAAGACACACAAGTGAACATTAAAATGTTTAGTTCTGGGCAGTTAATACTTAATGTATTAATGAATCAGTGTCTTTGTTCCTGTCTGGATATCTGTGACGATATTCCAGAAACTGCTTATGATCCTCATTATTTGTTTGAAGCTTGTTATACTCGTCCATGAGTTCCACTCCACGCTCTGCTATGTATTTCACATCTCTTACTGAGGTGGCAGTGGCCTTGGCTAACTTGTAGTTCTCATCGTTTGGCCAAGTATCAACATCTTGTTGGATGAAACTTGCTGGAATGCATGTAATGCTGAAGAATCTTCTAGTGTTTTCCGTGATAAAATTTTCCAGTTGCTTCCAGCTGATCAGAGGTTACCTGGTATTCTCTCTAGTGGATGTTCCGTGCCAGTTTTGTCCAGAGGAGCAGCCATATGGCGCTTGATAAATCAATGGAGACCCCATCATCAAAGAACGCAAAAGTCTCCAATTCCTCCGACAGATACCAGAAGTGACCCGGAAATGTCTTCATTGCAACCTCTGCATCTGCACAATTTTTCTCCTTGTTTATCAATCTGTCAATTGGCTTCAGGTCTATTAGAGGAGCCAATGGTGCATATGATGCTTGAAACCAGACTTTGACATACGGCATTACTGTGAACAAGGAGATGTCAGCTATCCCCTTTTCTTCTCTTCTTGTCAACTTGAACTGTCTCTTGAACATCCAAATCTTAAGACTATAAATACTCTTGGCCATCCACTTTGTTGTATGCAGCCCAGCTGGTGCTCTGAATGATATGCCCCTGGAATAAACGCCGCCGAAGAAAGTGATGGTCAGCTCCAAAAGTTTGTGACAGGAAATTGCTTCTTGTAAAAACTCATCGGATGTCACCGTGTTCTATTTTGATCGGTCTATAAGTCGCCAGTTTCTCTGGAATCTCTGATAATCATTATGTCTGGACCTTGGGATGGGCCAAGAGAAAGCATGACCACTGCCTCCAACATTATTTTTAGTATGTGATGGCGACATGCACGCCACAACATATTCTTGTCCAGCCTATGCTCCAACACAATGATATAACTATAATTTGATTAATAACTACTTACTGCTTGCTTACTTATTGACATCTTTTCCATAATGCATTTGGCAACCATTTTGTTTCATATTGGGTTTCTTAAAAAGTATACTGCATACTTTGTTAGTCAAAGAAAAACACTAAAAGACCACTGAGTTTGAAAATATAAATAATTTATTTCTACGTTTGTTTATCAAATAAATAAATAAATAAAAAAAACATGAGTACTATTAGCGTATACTAATTGCTAGAAGTCATTTATAGTGTTCAATAATGAATTACACACACAACTGTATGTCACTGCAATTTTCTCACCTACTAACATCAGTTCAATTAAGAAAATTGCAATGGCTATAGTCTAAATGAATTCCTCGTGGCATAGGCTTAAACTTTAGCATCTGGTAGCAACCTCTAAATATTGTCAGATCCTCTTCAAATTTTTTCTGAATTTTTTCTTCATCAGTAGAAACAAAAGCACAGGGTGCCTCATTGTGAAATCAGACTTTCAAAAATAAGGACCACCCTAATGTATGTATGTATGTATGTATGTATGTATGTATGTATGTATGTATGTATGTATGTATGTATACATGTATGTATGGGAATGACAAGGGCGTCAGCAGAGTCGAAATTTACGACGTCCCTTATCGAGACGCATGGATTAATATTGGTTTATCTGTAAGCTGCGATCTCTCTCTGTCTAAGTCTTGCTCTCGCTCTCTGCTTCTCTCTCAATGTCTGTTTTCTGTCTCTGTATGTCTGTCTACATGTATCTGTCCGTCTGTTTGTCTATCTCTGACTCTGTCTGTCTGTCTGTCTCTCTCTCTAGGCGTTACTGATCCACGACTTAAATGTAACAAGCCAGCGCGCTTTCATGCGAAAGCCATTGATGCCACAAGCTCACCGTCGCTCTCTGCGCAATGCAGTCGAACTATTGTATTGTTGATATCATATTGTATTGTATTGTACTGTATTGTACTAAATTGCATTGCAACTTATGGCATTGTATCACATTCCTTTGTATAGCATTGAATTGTATTACACGTTATTATATTCCATTGTATTGCATTGTAATCTATTGTGTCATATCGCATTGTAATTTATTGTATAGTATCTTGTATTGTATTGCTTTGCTACTACCGTATTGTGTTCGGTATTGTATCCACGCGTTTGGATATCTGTTTTGCGCCTCTTACAAAGATAAAAAATCAGGAGTGCTACAAAGAAAGTTACAAATTGTCTACTGGTTCTAGACATTAGTTTTAAAAGTGTAGCCTACTCTTGAGGTCGGTTGGTGGTGGATCCCACGCCACCTGGAGAGAAGAAGGAACTCTTCGGAAACACTTAGGACCGTCGTAGATAGAACAGAAACTGATAGTGTGTTTAGTTAAAATCACTTAACCCCAGTGTTTTAGTTGTCCAA
Source organism: Allolobophora icterica (assembly GCA_963556255.1). Taxonomy (NCBI): domain Eukaryota; kingdom Metazoa; phylum Annelida; class Clitellata; order Crassiclitellata; family Lumbricidae; genus Allolobophora; species Allolobophora icterica. The sequence continues at coordinate 62,946,651 of OY744608.1, forward strand.
AAACAACTGGGGGGGTCAAAAATTTGCAGATTACCAAATCACATAATCACATAGACCAAACACCAGTTTTTTGTAGTAAAGTAACCCCCCCAACATATTTTCAGTTACTTAGCTGAGGGGGTTAGAAAGAGAACTAGGGGGGTTGAACCCCCCCCAACCCCCCCCCCCCGACAACTAAAACACTGCTTAACCCTAACATAGTGCAAAGACGTACGACAACGACCCTTAAGGAAAGAGTGAAACAGTTCTGAAGCTTTGCAGGAAACCTTTCAAAACCACAACGCTCAAGTGTCCACGTTCTCTGCGTATTTCACAAGACGTAGCAGATCTTCCAGAACATCACTTCCCCGTTATCCTCCTTCCCCGTTATCCTGTATATTTATGCACTACGAAGCCTGCATAGCTGTAGGACTATAAAAGTGTTATCGTATTGCACATACCATTCCTGTTTTTATGTATCTTATTATTTGGTTTTCAATATCTCCATTACTGTGATTTTTTGATGTAGTATAATTAGTTCTGTTTTTGTACTCTAACATTTTTACTCCCTTGTTTACAAATTTTATTATCTTGTTATTACGGTACTTCTTTGTTTTATATTATCTCTCAACTTATTCACCAATATGCAGTTCGCGTTTGGTTTCTCAATTAAATAACAACAACAACAATAACATAATAATAACAATGATAACATAGTGTAATAATAATAATAATAATAATAATAATAATAATAATAATAATAATAATAATAATAATATTCTTAATAATATTTAGTAATATACAATATACAACATGCAATATCTATTGTATTATTATACATATACGTTTAATGTCATGTATATACATATACATGCATATACATATATACTTGCCCTTTTAATCTAATCTAAATAGGCCTACATGTATATGCATATATACAAAATTAGGTCTATATATGTACATAAATATACGCATTATATAACACTTACGCAGTATATTTAGGCTACACGTGCACATGTTTTATGTGCAGGTACCACACGCAGTTGAAGTTATCCGACGTGCATCAGTTATCTATGGACCTGTTCTCACGAATGAATAGATGGGTAGATATGGAAGTAGATGGATTTGGCTGTAGATGGATAATATAGACTCAAGTTCCGTCAACAAGAACTGGATGTCGTCGCCATCGGTTGAACTCCGACCTTTTTCCTGGCCTGGATCCGGATGGATCGTGTTTCGCAGACTTCAAGGTCGCTGTTTTTCCACGTATTGGTCGCTATCACCCGACTGACGTTTGTTTGTGCTTATACACTGGACCATTTTTCATTCGGTTCAAATTTTATCTATCCTCTCCTCCGTCCAGGAACGTCAACGTTAGCTTTTTGCCCAGCGCTGGAAACCAGCTTATTTGATCAAAACAAAGTCAATGAGGCGGATAGGGTCTGGTTCTGTTACGAGTCAAAATATCCAGAAGGTCAGGCAGACGTTACTTGATGGATGGTATTTAGAATTGAAGCGGCGAGAAAGATAAGAGGCGGAGTACTGTTAAAGTACTTTGTCGGGTTGAGTGAAGACCACAGAAGTTGCAAGAGGAGCCTCTACTGAAGGTAATCGTAGACTTAACATTTATAAAGCGCTACGGTACTTAGAAGCGGTGTGACAGCTGAATGGTAACACAATGGCACGAAGAGCAGAAGGACACGGGTTCGAAACCCGCTATCCCCACAAAGCTCGACTCAGCCTTCCACTCCCTAGAGGGCAACAGTCAAATGAGATGATGGCTTAACACCGGGGATCAGCACCGAGTCCGACGCTCGAAAAACAAGTGTGGTCAAAACCTTTACCTTTACTTAAAAGCTGAGTGAAGGGCACCAACTTATTCACGAGCGCTGCGTCGTATCAGAATGGTTGTCCATGGATTGTCCTAGGCTTTAGAAATCCTAAAAGAACTGATAACGCACACCCTTACCCGATTAGGATATCGGCAGCAAGTTCCTAGTTTTAGGTTTTTAGAATTTTTAAAATCTAACTACATACGAGAATCCAAAATTAGATTTGTAGTCCTATGTTTTTTGGTAGAAATACATAACGGATCTTTATACAATACGATACAATACAACTTTATTTGATAACTCCCTCTTTCCAAAGTTCAGAAGTGCACACACGACAGTATATCGATGACGGTGAGCACCCGTGAGTGAAGGACTTGCTCAAGGTCCCTACACAGTAACAAGCTGCATCCCTTCTTCCAAGCCCAACTGCGGTGATCTTATAGCAACAGTGGCAGTTCATGCCTATAGGACGAAATGTTTCATGCGATTTGGTGCGACGGCAACAGATCTACAACTTAAGCGAAATTTACGTAACATATAGCGTCGGTAAACAGCGTTTTAAGGGTGTTTAAACGGAGCATTGTAAATCAGCTTCGCAATAAAGACGAACCATCGGTAGTGCGCGTATATTCGCGCAATATGACAAACCCTTCTTGTATTATACGATACAATACAACTGTACTTGATATTGCCTCCTTCCAAAGTTTAGAAGTGCACACGACCATACAACAGAATATCGATGGCGCTGAGTAACCGTGCGTGAAGGAATTGCTCAAGGAGTCAAGGTCCCTGCGCAGTAACCGCCTCAGTATTCAACGTATGCGGTGTCTCATTCTTCCATATTAAGTGGTATGCAGACTGCATTAACCCGGTTGACTGGTGCTTATCTTCACTGTATCCCACCTCCCGCGGTGTATCAACAACGCGAAGCTCCAGCAACCCAACAGTAGTTTAAGTTACATTCTATAAAACTAAGCGTCGATGAGATGTGCAACCTATCTAAACAGAAGTGAACGAACAATATCTAAACTATGGTACGATATTTGTTGGTTTACTAATATACCCGGGTGAATATATATATATATATATATATATATATATAGGGTAAAATAGGGTAATTTCGGCACCTTAAGCAATTTCTTCAATATTTAAAATGCTATCACATCTGTAGGACACATTGAAGTTTTCACAGTTTGCTGCAACCCTCTGCTATGAAATGGCGCCTTCAAACTGTGAATCGTCTTTCACAAATTCCTGTTATAACATGTTGAGTGAAGTCATTCAAAAGCCGAAATTACCCATAGGGTAGGGTAATTTCGGCCACAAGGTAGGCTAATTTCGGCAGGGTGACGAAATTAACCGAAATGAAAATTGCCATAGTTACATTTATGACTAGCTACATTGAGCAGATAGGAATAAACTATGAATGTATACCTATGGGGGCATATATACCTGCATTTGTTTACTGTACAGTCAGAGGCTGTAACACGCAACGCTATGTTAAGCTTATATTTATTAAAAATTCACAAACTATTCAAACAAACCCGAGTCATAGTAGCCTAGTGCAAATGGACGGGCGAGTGGAGGCACTCTTGCATGATGCAAGAGTGCTTTTGGGCAAATCTTTATCCTAGCTAAAGTAAGTCAACAATTTAACGACGACAAAAATGACCAAGCATAATGGAAACATTTATGAAGCATTTAGGCCCTACAGTGCAATAAACATGACGTTTGTGAGTTGCGACATCTAAAGTCTACTCGCAACTACCACAGTATAGTAGAAGACAGGCCCGTTTATTGTCGGTGCAAGTGGAGTTTTCGCGCACCCATTTCTCGCCTCGTCTACACCAACGTACGTTATAATATGGAATCTTGCAAAAACAATCATGGAGTTGTGTCGACGAAACTATTTTATCTGTGCAAATACTCATGCGTTTTAACTATGCAATGGATGCTGACATAATTAAAAAGTCTATTTAAACGTGGCCAACTGAAGCAAGAGAGAATGGTAATTTCGGCACTACCCTAGAGCAAATTTCGGCACTGCCGGAATTAGAAAAGAGTTGAATGCCGAAATTACCTCATAGATAGGCATTATTCTGACCGTACATAGAATAAATAATCGGCTGCTATACACTTTGTATTCGCTCAGGATTCTGAAGAGCAATATTTAAATGTGGAGAAAACCCATTACATTTATTTATAGGAGCGATACCAAATTTTTAGCAACGATGTCTCTGAATTGACACACAGTTAACAAAATGCATCAAAACAAACATGACTCACCAATCGTTTTAAAAATGCGATTCTTACAAGGTTTTATAACGTTTTCTATATTATAGCGTCCAGACCTATGACGTCGCACCATACAGCTTTATTGCTGCATGATATTTTCTCGGCTACTCGGGGGTGCCGAAATTACCTCCATGCCGAAATTACCCCACTTTACCCTATATATATATATATATATTAAACTGTACGCAATTTGTGAGTCATATAATATGATATATTATATTTAGATAGCTCATAGCTCATCTTCAGGAAACTCATCAAAGGAGCTAGCGAGCTGACAATTATACAGTATATCGTGCTGTAACATTAACACAGTGACATCATCACAGAAAACTTATCTATAACTCTAAACTATATATATATTGTAGGTCTACAGTAATTATGTAAGTATATCGGAGTGAATATTTAACCTTGTTTCCTTTATGACTAAACTTTGTACACTACATTCTACCTATTACACGTTTCATTATAACACAACTTCTGGTATAACACAGTAAATGTAATATATACGCGTAGGCCTACATATTTTTATATAGCGTCAGTGTGGCCTCGACACTTCTCATTTTTCAATGAATTGATCCTGATACATGGACCTAAATTTAGTACAGCTTTAGGAAAAGACTTAACTGTAACTTAAGGTGGTTCGTGATAAGACCCAAAGGCAGTGTTTTAATGAGTTTCTGGTGTATGTGTAATGTTTGGACCATAAACACTGGACGGAGGATAAAAATAGGCACGGTGACTATATATATATATATATGGATGCGAGTCATTGCTATGAATCAGATGAGTAAGTAAGTAGGCAGGGATCTACGCATGTGATCGACTCACAGAGGCGGCTAATAAGACACCTTTGGGAGAGTGTGATTCCGCGATGTCTGATCCAATCGATGGAGGTCTTGATATTTAGTGTATACACATACATACATACATGTATACAGACATACAGACAGACAGATGGACATACATACATTCATACATGCATACAAACATGCAAATACATTCAAAGACACATACATATATATACATACGTACATACATGCATGCATGCAGACATACACACATATACACACATACCATACATACATAAATATACATGCACACATACACGTAAGCAAACGTACATACATACACATAAACATACATATGAACATACATCTCCATGTACCATCCCAGAGAGGGACAACTGTGGCGCCACGGAGTCTCCCTCAATCTCTGCCAACCCTTCTGGGAACCATGAATCCCTGCCCCAAGCATCGTCCGCTTCAATCTCCCTTCCCCTACTAAACCCCAAAGGCGTGACTCAAGCGCCATCCATGAAACGCCTCGTGGCTCTGTTGCGCATGCGCATTACACGTGAAATCAATCACTTCCGCTTTATACACAAACCATAAACGTTGCATAGATGCACCGTTTAAACACCAACTCATAAACACATGCATCCATATATACAAACAAACTAACAAACAAACATGCATACATACATGTGAACGTAATTTATATGGATACATACATACATAACGTGAGCCGAGTTTAGACATTCACTCGAAAAGAGATTTCGTTCAAACAATTTTCAGAGAAGCTGGTCATATTTTCTAGTTTCTTCAACATTTATCTTGTTTCAGTAATCAGTGTTATTCTATTTTTTCTTGTTCGTGTCTGCTTGTTGTTGGACTTGAAATAATTCTGTACAAAATTGCAATAATTGTTAATTGTTTCATTTTGATAAGTTGTTTCATTCCGATAATGTGACTGCTTGAAATTTCAAAATATTTAAAATGTAGGCCTATGTCCTTTTCCAAGTTTATCTGATTCAATGCTTTTTAACTTAAAATTACGCACGAAAAATGTTCTTTTTCAAAATATCCCCACCACTGGAAAGTTTTTTAAAAATCCCCTCGGAGATAAGCTTTTATCCGTAGGGATTTTCTCCCAAGTCACAACACCAATAAATCTGATGTAGCCTAAGCCTATTCATGTATTAATATAGGCTTACTCGCGTATATGAATACATAAGTGCGACGTGCATATATATATAATGGTTTTAACGAGCACTGAACTTAATTACAATGTGCTAATGAACATAGGTGTCATGTGACTTTATTTATTTGATAGTTCATTGAACGCTGGCCTGCAATCGAACCTCGCCTACGACTTGCCTAATTGCCGAGGCTATTCTGGCGCCGTTGCAGCTGTGCCAATCAGTTGGGCCGACTCCTGGTCTCTGATGCCTTCTGAGGAATCGACGGAGGAGTTATGCGTTGAATTCTCCAAAACAACAGCTAATCATCTATCAGAAATTACTCGCTGCTGCTCTGAATCGTTTAAGCTTAAGCATATAGTACGAGCTTTGCTTAACGTACTATGAGCTTAGTCCTTCAGCGCAGTAGCAGCTCAACCTGGCTTTTTGCGGACTTGGCTTGATATGGAGCCGGTAAACAAGCTAGTCTCTCTCTCTCTCTCTCTCTCTCTCTCTCTCTCTCTCTCTCTCTCTCTCTCTCTCTCTCTCTCTCTCTCTCTCTCTCTCTCTCTTTCTCTCTCTCTCTCTCTGTGTATCTCTTTCTCTGTCTCTGTCTCTGTCTCTTTCTCTGTCTCTTTCTCTGTCTCTGTCTCTGTCTCTGTCTCTGTCTCTGTCTCTCTCTCTCTCTCTCTCTCTCTTCTCTCTCTCTCTCTCTCTCTCTCTCTCTCTTTCTCTCCTCTGTCTGTCTGTCTGTCTGTCTGTCTGTCTGTCTGTCTGTCTGTCTCTCCTTCTCTCTCCTTCTCTTTGTTCCTCATTCTCTCTCTGTTTCTGTCTTTCTCTCTCTGTTTCTCTCTGTGTTTCTCTTTCTCTCTCTCTGTTTCTCTCTCCCTGCTTCTCTGCTCTGTCTGTCTGTCTGTCTGTCTGTCTGTCTGTCTCTCCCTCTGTCTCTGTCTCTCTCTCTCTCTCTCTCTGTGTCTCTCTCTCTGTGTCTCTCTCTCTCTGTCTCTCTCTGTCTCTCTCTCTCTGTCTGTCTGTCTGTCTGTCTGTCTGTCTGTCTGTCTGTCTGTCTGTCTGTCTGTCTGTCTCTCTCTCTCTCTCTCTCTCTCTCTCTCTCTCTCTCTCTCTCTCTCTCTCTGTCTCTGTCTCTGTGCGGAATGATACATTTCGAAGAATCACATTTACATTGTCATAAGCTTCGTAAACGTAATCGTAAATTCCGAATTTCTAAAGCGATGTGGGGAGAAGAAAAATGAGGTGATATAGGCCTATTGACGTGGAGTTTTCTGAAATTTTTAAACCTGAGATTTATAGGCCATGCGCTAATGATGTATACAAACAACAAATACATCTGGGTGAAATATGTGTAGCTAAACGCTCCCATGACACCGGAGGGCAGGAACCCTCTGTGGCAGGAACAAAAGGCGACCAAATGTCTCTGTTTTGTCATGATCTAAATGACAGATTTGCGGAATGAACGATTACGGATCCTAATTAAAGTTTCTGACGTCCGTACTTTGGACTCCGCTGTCACGCCTTTTCCTTCTACCCCATTAGCAGGCCTTTTCCGTAAGTCTAAATATACATCTAAATGTACCTGTAGTTCTATACCGGCCGTAAAGCCTGGGCCCTGTTCATTTATCAACGAATTGATGGTGTGAGATCCTTCGCCACCGCTGCCCGTTTGAATGGGTGCCACGTCGTTTATGGTCTCCGTGTACGGACCGTGCTAGCCCGAGATTTAAATCTCTGAAACAAGCCACCACGGGTACTACTCTCGGGTACTACTCTTGGTTCCTCGAAGCCTTTCAGTTCCTCTAAGGGATTCTATGTTCCTCTAGGCTTTGCGGTCCTATTGGCCTATGGGTTGCCTTTGTTTCCTGTTGGTTCCTTCAGTTTCCCCTTGCATTTTTTTCCATTGTTATTGATTTGTGTTTTGTTCATTTCTTAGGAAACTCGTCTGAGTGGGTTGTCCGACGCAAGTTTACAGTACAATACAATACAATACAATACAATACAACTGTATTTGATATAATATTGCCATCGTTCCAACGTTTAGAAGTGTAGCCGACACACGACCATACGACAGAACATCGATGGTGCTGAGGAATTGTTCGTGAAGGACTTGCTCAAGGTTCCTACACCGTGACCGCTTCAGTCTGGGCTCGTAAACGTAATCTCCGCATTACACAACACTCCCCGACTCATCCTCAACTAAAACCTCCTTTGCAGCTGTTCTACTTTCTCTCTCTGGTCGGACTTAGACCCCACTCCATCGCTCTCTGGACAACCCCTTTGACTTGACCCAGCGCTCGTGAATAAGCTGGTGCCCATGCACTTAGCTTTAGCGTAGCGCTTTAGAAATTTGGAGTTAACGATTACGATTATAATCTTACCAGTCGGCTACCTAAACCGATTTGACTCCGGCGCAGTGGTTCCCAGGGCTGAAAACTTTCAGCATCCTACTACTGGTCTGGATCATTCTGGTTGGCCTTTAGGCTTTGGCATCTATGCAGTGATTAATTCTAACAAAGTATTTGCATCTTGAGGCACTTCTGTTTCTTGTAGATTGTTCCGCTACTGCGTGTTTTGGCATCTGCATGCGGGTCGCTTTGTTCCCAAGCATTTGGTTCTCTTGGCCTCGACTCAAGTGAATCTGGTCCCCGTATGTTCGCCTACTTTTCTTATCGACCACAAATCTCGTCTGATATAAAAACACGAGATTAACTTAATTAACTTAATTAACGAAAAGCAATTGCGCTCCCATGCTCAATATCAAATTAAACCAAACCGAAGTGTTTGGATCGAGTCCATAGGACAGTAGCAACAACAATAATAATAACAACGACAACACAACGACAACGACAACATCAGAAACAACACAGTATCAAAACAGCAAAACACAAAACAATAACAACAAAAACACCAACAATGAAAAGCAGCTACAGTAACAGAAAAACCAATAGCTGTACATTCAAACTGACTGAAAAGGACTGCTAATAGGGTAGAAGGAAAAAGGCGTGACAACGGAGTCCAAAGTACGATAGCAACATAAACAATAGCAATAAAGCAGCTTCAAAGACAACAGCAACAACAATGACAACAAACGCAACAGCAACATGGAAGGCAACAACAGCAGAAATAATAATAACGATTAATAATAATAGCCTGAAAACGATAGCCTAATAAAACAGCCTAATAGTAGGCCCTATTAACGACAACTGCATCAAGAACCAGTTCTATTAATTATCTGTTTATTTATTCATTAATTTGTTTATTTATTCATCTGTTTATCTATTCATCTGTCTATTTATTCGTTTGTTTATTTATTCATCTGTTTATTTAATCATCTGTTTATTTAATCATCTGTTTAATTATTCATCTATTTACTCACTGGAATTATCGCGCACTCAAGTTTAGTAAATTGAAACTGCGGCGAGGCGACCATTCACGAACATCTTATCCAGGACCTCTACACGAATTTCCTCAGCGGGTTCGAACCGACAATCAGCGATTTACAAACCCAGCGCACTACGGAATAGGCTGTGACCCATAGTCAGATATTACTACAATGATATAAGTGGAAGGCAACGATTCGTGTGCTTTAGCATAAAAAAACAGTGGGTGGACTCAGTAAAAGTGATATAACTTTGGTTCATTTTGAAGTATTTTGGTGAAATTTGGCTGTCATATGTATACGTAAATATGAATTACTTTTCAGCCAGTAAAATTTGATGTAAAAATTCCTACTTTTGGCCGAAATATTAGCAAAAACGTCTAGGGGGTTACTTTTTTTGGCCCACCCTGTATATGATCCCTCGGGGACTTAGATATTAATCTGTTAATAAATTACTTCCAGGAATTGAGACCTCGTCCTCCGCTAAGTCATTGAACGTACCACGTAATGCGATGGCATTTTAGCGTTGAATGCAAACAGTGGCGGATCTACTAAGAAATTAATGAAGCTGAAGCTTCAAGGCCCCGGACGCAGCCCCCAGAAGCGACTCAGACTGTAGACTGTAGTGCACAATGCACTTGACATAGCTTAAAAATTTAAACAGTTCAAGCTTCAGGGGCCAAAAATGCCTCGGAATACAAATGGAAAGGCTCTTATTATTATTATTATTATTATTATTATTATTATTATTATTATTATTATTATTATTATTATTATTATTATTATTATTATTATTATTATTATTATTATTATTATTATTATTATTATCAGTGTTGGGTATGAGTTAACTCATATGAGTTTAAACTCACGAGTTAACTCACTTGCTGTGATATATGAGTTTGAGTTAACTCACCTTAAAGAGTGTGAGTTATGAGTTTGAGTTAACTCATATTTTCTGTGAGTTTGAGTTGTAACTGTCAATTATTTTAAACTCAACTCACTCTTCGGCACTCAGCACATATTATGTTGAAACAAGCCTTTTTTAGGCCTATATCGTCGGCTTTCGATACTGGTGAGTGGTGATGGCAGGGAGGGTCGTAAACACTGCTAGCGGACAGTATTTAAGCACTGCATATTTTGTATATTGTGAACAGTTAAGAACAACATGGCTGAAGTACCGTGTATTCTTGATGGAAAATATTTTTCTGTTACAAGTAGGCGTGATGGAAAAATTGTTGCTCGATTGGAACGTGCTAGTATGAAACGTGTGAGTTTATGAGTTAACTCGTTTAACAAGTGAGTTTGAGTTAACTCATTTCACTTAGGATGAGTTGAGTTTGAGTTTAAAACTCATTTTGAGGTGCGTGAGTTGAGTTTTGATTTAACTCATTTCTTGTGTAAGTTTACCCAACACTGATTATTATTATTATTATTTGGGGCCTGCCATCTGCATTTGACGGTTTTTTCTGCCTAACTTCTAATGTTCATTCTCACAACACGAGAAGTCGGAAATTCTTACCGTCGGGACTATTCCCATACAAAGGCCCTATAGCCGATTATTTTCCACGAGGTTTAGGCCTACTTACGTCTCTCCTACTTACTGATGGTAACTTATAAGGTTCACATTGGATGATTATTAGCACAGCTGATGTTCTAGTTAAGGTGTGTTTTCTTTTGTTTAATGTGTTTTGATGTAGTTTTTGTCCTGCAACCTCACTTTCTGTCATTCCTTTTGCTGCCCTTCCTTTTCCTATTCTCTTTTCGCTTACAAAACCTCTATGGCAGATTCCTAGGTGTTAATTGACTGTCATCATACTTTGTGTACCAGTTAATTAGGTGTCCCCATTTAGCGGGATCTTTGATCCCTTTTAGGCCTCATATATGTAACCAATTAAGTTGTCAAACGATTACTTCTTTTCTGCCGTTGTACTGTACTCTTATTTGGTTGCAGGGATAAAAAATGAAATTATCATTATTGTTGTTGTTGTTGTTATTATTATTATTATTATTATTATTATTATTATTATTATTATCATTAGGGTAAAATAGGGTAATTTCGGCACCTTAAGCAATTTCTTCAATATTTAAAATGCTATCACATCTGTAGGACACATTGAAGTTTTCACAGTTTGCTGCAACCCTCTGCTATGAAATGGCGCCTTCAAACTGTGAATCGTCTTTCACAAATTCCTGTTATAACATGTTGAGTGAAGTCATTCAAAAGCCGAAATTACCCATAGGGTAGGGTAATTTCGGCCACAAGGTAGGCTAATTTCGGCAGGGTGACGAAATTAACCGAAATGAAAATTACCATAGTTACATTTATGACTAGCTACATTGAGCAGATAGGAATAAACTATGAATGTATACCTATGGGGGCATATATACCTGCATTTGTTTACTGTACAGTCAGAGGCTGTAACACGCAACGCTATGTTAAGCTTATATTTATTAAAAATTCACAAACTATTCAAACAAACCCGAGTCATAGTAGCCTAGTGCAAATGGACGGGCGAGTGGAGGCACTCTTGCATGATGCAAGAGTGCTTTTGGGCAAATCTTTATCCTAGCTAAAGTAAGTCAACAATTTAACGACGACAAAAATGACCAAGCATAATGGAAACATTTATGAAGCATTTAGGCCCTACAGTGCAATAAACATGACGTTTGTGAGTTGCGACATCTAAAGTCTACTCGCAACTACCACAGTATAGTAGAAGACAGGCCCGTTTATTGTCGGTGCAAGTGGAGTTTTCGCGCACCCATTTCTCGCCTCGTCTACACCAACGTACGTTATAATATGGAATCTTGCAAAAACAATCATGGAGTTGTGTCGACGAAACTATTTTATCTGTGCAAATACTCATGCGTTTTAACTATGCAATGGATGCTGACATAATTAAAAAGTCTATTTAAACGTGGCCAACTGAAGCAAGAGAGAATGGTAATTTCGGCACTACCCTAGAGCAAATTTCGGCACTGCCGGAATTAGAAAAGAGTTGAATGCCGAAATTACCTCATAGATAGGCATTATTCTGACCGTACATAGAATAAATAATCGGCTGCTATACACTTTGTATTCGCTCAGGATTCTGAAGAGCAATATTTAAATGTGGAGAAAACCCATTACATTTATTTATAGGAGCGATACCAAATTTTTAGCAACGATGTCTCTGAATTGACACACAGTTAACAAAATGCATCAAAACAAACATGACTCACCAATCGTTTTAAAAATGCGATTCTTACAAGGTTTTATAACGTTTTCTATATTATAGCGTCCAGACCTATGACGTCGCACCATACAGCTTTATTGCTGCATGATATTTTCTCGGCTACTCGGGGGTGCCGAAATTACCTCCATGCCGAAATTACCCCACTTTACCCTATTATTATTATTATTATTATTATTATTATTATTATTATTATTATTATTATTATTATTATCATCATTATTATTATTATTGTTATTATTAAAAACATTTTAACGTGCGCAAGTTATAGGCCTACAGAAATGCGAATCTGAGGCGTAGTAAAGTTAGGCGTAGGCCCCTATGTCAATTTAGGTAAATTTAGGTAAATTTACGTAAATTTACGTAAATTTTCCGTGCCTTATCTAACATAGCCAACCTTAAGCTAACTTACTTTACATCATACAACTTCAACTAATTAGCCTAGGTTGTCAAATTAATAACTTCTACAGCGCAGCTATGACAATGCATAACCAACAAGAAATATCGCATCGATGTCACCTTATTACCAGCTTACCTCAGCGTTACCTTGATCTTCCTCAACTCACCTTAACTTACCATAATATCTTATTAAACTTTACCTCACCTCACCTCATCTCATCTTACCTTACCCTACTAATCTTTACATTACCTTACCTTACTTCACCGTACCCTACAGTACAGAGCATGACATGATGCGTTAATTCAGAATCCCATACCTCAAATGTCGCAGGACTTGCCCGGTCCACAAGTTCGCCGTCGTAGATCA
>OY744608.1:62965106-62975106 GCA_963556255.1 Allolobophora icterica
AATAATGTGCCTTGACCAATTTATTTCTGGGCTGGTAAACCATGTGCCAGTATGACCATCAGCCGCATATCTTGGGGTGTCCTTGGCATATGCTATGGCTATAGGGTAAAGGGTGGGAGAATAATCACACAAAATAAATTATATCATACAAAGCCAAATTGATGGCTTTAGGATGTCGTAGCCGTTCTAAAGTTATCCGTGGAAAAGCGGGTCTGGGGTCCGGTCGGACCCCTCTGGGCATTCGAGGGTTAAGCCTAAAGCTATAATTCTTATCAAGTTGGATAGGGCCTATATATTCAACCATAAATAATTATATGTAGCTCACTAATAAATAATTATATGTAGCTCACCAATAATTGTGTCATTACACGCTTTTATATTATATTCCAAGCCTTTGTATGCATGTACAAATATATATATATATATATGTCGCGCCTGCGGGTTCGTCAAGTTTCACGTCACTTCTGGGACCACTTGTCGCACGTGCAAACTCCAAAGACGACCCGGCGCATCGCTGTGGAGCCCGAAATGTAGGCCAGTCAGAACTATCCATGTAATTGGCTAGGCTGAGATCAGAGGCGTGTCTTAACTGTGTATTATCATACTTATTTACCAGGCTGATGGTCGAGTGGATAGGCGCGGTTGCCGGATGGGCAACAGCCCCAGCAACATTGCTGGAACCAGGGTTCGCTTGTGACTCCACAGCGAATTTATTATTAGTAGACATTGGCTCGAGGCGCTCTAAGCGTGATACCAGCAATTCAAGAATAGCACTCTGTCTTTCTGAGGCTTGCTCCTGGATCACACTCATTCTTTCTAAGGCTTGCCCTTGAGCAACACCTAAACTCTCCAAGATGGCACTCTGTCTTTCTGAGGCTTGCTCTTGAGCAACACCTAAACTTTCCAAGAGAGCGCTCTGTCTTTCTGAGGCTTGCTCTTGACTTACTCGCAAACTTTCTAACACTACACTTTGTCGGTCTAAGGCCTGTTCTACTATTGAGCTAGAACCTGACTGGCGCGATACAGATCTTTCAACATCTGTAATTTCCATATTAATCAATTTGTCACAAGTTTATAAGTTTATTATTAAACGAAAATAATACGTACTATCGTACTGACAAACTAAAAAGGATCAATTGTATTATTTATAATCTTATTTCTAAGGTTAACACGTTTAGCCTACTATCTTACTTATAGTTTTAAACACTTATAGTCAAGTTAGAGATACAAGCTAATCTATGCAAGTTTTAATCCTTATCTTACTTACAACAGTTTTATACAAGCTATCTTATAATCTAGCAATATAATTATTCTAGACAAGTTATAATGGTTATCTTACTTATCAGAAACAAGTTATATTATAGCCTTCTATCGACTTGGAGTAAAAGGGATTTTATCTAAGAATTTCCCCGGCTGAAATAAAGATCACCGGCCAACGAATTACAAGGCCGGAAGAACAATTCAATTTCTCGGCCTACCGTCGATCGACAAGATATTTTATACTCCAAATATTTCCAATATGTGAGAACTTATATCCGTGAATCGATAAGATATTTATACTCCAAATATCTCCAATATGTGAGAACTTATCTCCTTTGCCAATACGTGTAAATCACGTATTTCCACAAATTGCCGAATTATCGAATTTATATCCACAGAGAAGACGAAATATATTCCAGAATTTCCGCTCAGAAATAGATTGAAAACACGATATATCCGACTCCAGAAAAGGCGCACATCAAATTCGCTCAATTTGATACATATATTCCAATTGATATTTCAAACACCAGCCGACCACATCGGCGAGAGATAATGTGCCAAACACGTTTCCACCAGGCACACAAACGCCGAATATCACAAATTCTGTGTGCCAAACACACACGCAACCTAACGACCTTCTTCTTGGCAGTCGAAATACAAGTGTTTTTGAGAAATTCAGACCGAAATCTTATATAGTAAAGCCGTTGCTAAGGGCCTCAACCCCTCCGCAATTTGGACGGATGTCACCGAGTTATTTTTAGATTCTCAAATTCGACTTGAAAGGACGCCGCTTACAAAATGAACTCACATGAACTGCGCTCGCCTTTCAAGTCAAACCCCCCTCCAATTTCTGTGTGTCTGGGCTCAAATGCGGGGAGGTCATAATCCTTTGATCGGCCTCGACCGTCTGCCTGACCTATGTCGATGTGCGGCTGTCCGTGCTAGCCCTCACTAAGGCGGCATGTCGACATTTGCTTTGAACCCTCATGTATGCGCGTTTTACCCGTCGACTCTGTCTCTCTGTATCGCTAGGTCTGTGCGGCGGTCTCCCTTTGAAGCTACCCTCGGCCGTCGAGCGGTTCACCCCTTAGCAACCTATTATGTGACGTAGGCAAAGCGCGCGAATAACAGACGCGAAGCTAGTTGAAACGGCAATACGACTTAGGCGCTATATAATCAAACTGTATTATCAACGGACACAAGGCAATACAAACTGCCGCTAGATAATTCTAGTAACGAGGGTTAGACCGTCGTTACACTACCCCCCACTTTCTCTTCTTTTAAAAGATCCTCTTCCGTAGGATGAGGAGCTTTTAAAAGACAACACATAAGGGATTTTACTCCAAGCTTAAGAGTCTACAGCATCAATACATTAGCAGGTGCGCGAATAAAGCCACATGCTGTTAAGCTACTGAGT
Source organism: Allolobophora icterica (assembly GCA_963556255.1). Taxonomy (NCBI): domain Eukaryota; kingdom Metazoa; phylum Annelida; class Clitellata; order Crassiclitellata; family Lumbricidae; genus Allolobophora; species Allolobophora icterica. The sequence continues at coordinate 62,967,784 of OY744608.1, forward strand.
CCATCTACAGTCCTACTCAGTCATCAAACATCAATGCTAGCAGAAGATGCGGTAATTCACAGTCTCGAACACGCCTATGCAAAAGCTTACTATGCAATCAAGACATCATTCTCAAAGCACACAACTAAGCTCTAGCACATTTACAATGTTGGACTTAGGCATCAATGCACAATACACATCTAACGTTAGACAACGTAGGACCAACTAATCTCTATACCATTCTACACTCTTAAGGCTAGCTATGCAGTAAACCCTATACTAAACATCTCAGCATCCAAATGCTAGATATCAAACATAATCAAACATAGTGCCAAGCACAGTCATTACCAACTAAAACATATCAACACTGTCAAACATCATCACACAGAACCTTAACAACCATTAATCCTTAAGCTTCTAATCTACCTCGGCTTGGAATCCATCATACCAGGTCAACCTAATATGTGCCGAGGTCATTCCCAAAAACCATAAAGCTGTCCTCAGGACAAAGGTCATAACCTCTCTGTTCCAATATTCCACAACCACAGTCTCTAAACCTGGTTGGCTTCTCTCTATGGACTCCTTCTGACCACTGGACTCCTTATTGGGTTCATCGCCTAAGTAAGCAACATTTGCGCACAAAGAAAGCAACATCAATGACATGCAAACCAGACCTTTCCCTTCCTTACGCTTCCTCCTTCTATCACCCTTAGAGACCTTTCCTTTCCTTACATTTGCAGCAGGTAGAGTCAAGTCCTGCAAAGACTTATGGATCGGGACGTCCTTAGCGACATCTGTCCACAACAACACAGGAACAATTTCTTCTTCCTCTTCTTCTACCTGTTTCGAAGTCTCTGTCTCCCGACTGCATCCGTACTCCTCTGGAGAACTTAATCCGGTTTCGTCTTTCAATTCGGTATTTTCCAAAGTCTCTGTCGCTCGAGTGTCAGCAATCTTCTCTGAAGGGTATAGATCCAATTCCTTCATAGCGACGGTGGGTTTCCGGTCCGGCAGAATCGCGTGTGCCTCAGCGTCCATCGCACACACATCGGAAACAGTTGTGTTTCTTGCCAAAGATATCCTCCTGCAACTCTTCGGAGCGGCGGAATATGTGTGAATTTGGACTGGAAGGACATGTTTGCCAATCGTTACCGTTGACTCATTCCTGCTCAGGTTCCATATAGCCCCGTGCGTGCGTAGAAAGTCAATACCAAGGATTACCTCGCTAACTTGGTCACTAACCAAGTACGTGTGGTCAAAGGTAAAGTTTTCAGCCTTACAACGCCGAACAGTCCGACCGATCGCCCGGACTGGGGTTCCGTTTACCGCTTCGAGAGGTTGATCCAGGACCGTTATATCCTCTGGCCTCACCAACGCTTTCGGTATTAAGGATACTTCGCTTCCGGTGTCAAGGACAGCCCTAACTTGCTTTCCGTATATCTTTAACGACAGCAAGTAGTGATATCCCTTAACGTAACGAACAGGAAGGCTTTCAGGTTGCGCTGTCTCGTCGGTAACTTCAGGTTCTGCCGGCTGTCGTGTAGGGCAGTAACGTGCTATATGGTCCAGAGCCTGACATTCATAGCAGCGTCGCTCGTTACCAGGTCTCGACCTGCGATAATTGTCAGTCCATCCTCCGCGGTTTCCAGGTGTCCATCGTGAGTCCATCCTCTGATAATTGGACGGAGGTTGCGTCGCGTAAAAGTTCGGCTGCTGAGGTCGCTGCTTCGCCGCTTTCTCGATTTGATCTATACGCTGTAATATAGCCTCGATCACTGGTTCCGTTTCTTTCACCGCTTTTATTCTTCCCGGTCGTCGCTCATCAAGTCCAGTACCAACTGTCTCTGCTTTAGAATAGCCGTCTAAACGCATGGCTATCTTATACGAATCCTCTAGCGAACTTGGTTCTTTTTCTCTAACCTTCAAAGCAAGAGTCCTGTCCGACAGCGCATCCAGGAAAGAACGAATTGCTATGCTTTCGCTGTGCACCGAAGATGGACCAGGATACGCCAATGTTAGAAGTCGCCGAATGTCATGAACCAGAGTTCCCATGTCTTCGCCATCCTTCTGTTTTCGAGTGCTAAGCTGCGTTTGGTATAGCGCAGCACGATCAGCACCTCCATACCTCGTGCGAAGGCGTTCAACTAAGTCGGACCACGTGACCAGTTTATCTGCATCCGCTTCCCAAAGTAACTGACTCGCCGGTTCAACCAGTGCACACATTAACTGACAACGTTTCTCTTCTTCTGACCATTCGTTGTACTGTGCACAGAGTGAAAATTTCCTCAGAAATATTTCAACTTCCGATTTACCATTATAAGTCTCCAGTTTAAGCCATTGCTTTGCTTTAGCAGAACGCGTTGGCTTCGTTTCTACTACAACAGGTATGCTTGAGCTCACCTTAGTCTCAGCAGTCGCGACAGCTACCGGAAGTGCGAAGACGTCATCCGAATTCGTCTGCGTAGCCACAGTCGTCATCGGCACTTTCACGGTTAAACCGGAAGTCGTCGTAGTCGACATAGAATTAACAGCGACGCGTAACTTTTCATCAGTTACGAATTTACTGTCGTCCTCCATCTTGGTATTCGAAAGCATGGCACCTCCTCGATTAAAGCCATACTGTTGAGCGCCCAGGCAAGAGTTTTCCATTGATACTCCTGCAAACGTCGGTTGTCGGCTGGCGATGTGTTGATCGTTTCTCTCCATCGGTTCAGGCCAGGCGTAATTGACATCTCTGCTTCGGTAAGGCGCCGCAGTGGTTACAGGTATCCACCACGACGGAGGCAGGTAAGGATAGCCATAGCTCAGGTTAGGATCGAAGCGATCGTAGGTATTCGCAGATGGTGGAAGAGCGAACGGAGTTTGACTGCATCTTGGATACGCAGCAGCCAACACAGGTTGATTGAATTCCATAGGCCGTTCCGGTTGAGTGCTCATCGCCTTTTGCTGCTTTAACTGTATACCCTGCCTTTGGTCGACGATGCGGTGCGAAGAACGAGGCTCCGACATGGATTGCACCAGGGTGGTGGTTGGTGGCGGAGGTGCCATAGCAAGATTACCCCGATGGTGCCCCTCCCATGGGTCATTAACCTTAGACGGGCCAATTTTATCTTCCCGTCCTTCAAATTCGTACTCCAAGTCGCAATGAGGCTGTAATTTCTCTTGTTTCTTATTTACTTTAGGCCAACGAAATTTAATCTCTTCATCTACTTCTACACTACTATATTCATCCGACGCTATATCCTTTTCATCTCCTATCTTACTTACAGTTTGCTCTAATCCATCTTCAGCCAAGTCAACGACAGTTCTGGCTCTAGCGCCATACATTTCATTTCCGACACTAGGTGTCGCCTCAACCCCGATTCTGGTACCGATTGTGGCGCCTGCGTATTCGTCAAGTTTCACGTCCCTTCTAGGACCAATTGTCACACGTGCAAACTCCAAAGACGACCCGGCGCATCGCTGTGGAGCCCGAAATGTAGGCCAGTCAGAACTATCCATGTAATTGGCTAGGCTGAGATCAGAGGCGTGTCTTAACTGTGTATTATCATACTTATTTACCAGGCTGATGGTCGAGTGGATAGGCGCGGTTGCCGGATGGGCAACAGCCCCAGCAACATTGCTGGAACCAGGGTTCGCTTGTGACTCCACAGCGAATTTATTATTAGTAGACATTGGCTCGAGGCGCTCTAAGCGTGATACCAGCAATTCAAGAATAGCACTCTGTCTTTCTGAGGCTTGCTCCTGGATCACACTCATTCTTTCTAAGGCTTGCCCTTGAGCAACACCTAAACTCTCCAAGATGGCACTCTGTCTTTCTGAGGCTTGCTCTTGAGCAACACCTAAACTTTCCAAGAGAGCGCTCTGTCTTTCTGAGGCTTGCTCTTGACTTACTCGCAAACTTTCTAACACTACACTTTGTCGGTCTAAGGCCTGTTCTACTATTGAGCTAGAACCTGACTGGCGCGATACAGATCTTTCAACATCTGTAATTTCCATATTAATCAATTTGTCACAAGTTTATAAGTTTATTATTAAACGAAAATAATACGTACTATCGTACTGACAAACTAAAAAGGATCAATTGTATTATTTATAATCTTATTTCTAAGGTTAACACGTTTAGCCTACTATCTTACTTATAGTTTTAAACACTTATAGTCAAGTTAGAGATACAAGCTAATCTATGCAAGTTTTAATCCTTATCTTACTTACAACAGTTTTATACAAGCTATCTTATAATCTAGCAATATAATTATTCTAGACAAGTTATAATGGTTATCTTACTTATCAGAAACAAGTTATATTATAGCCTTCTATCGACTTGGAGTAAAAGGGATTTTATCTAAGAATTTCCCCGGCTGAAATAAAGATCACCGGCCAACGAATTACAAGGCCGGAAGAACAATTCAATTTCTCGGCCTACCGTCGATCGACAAGATATTTTATACTCCAAATATTTCCAATATGTGAGAACTTATATCCGTGAATCGATAAGATATTTATACTCCAAATATCTCCAATATGTGAGAACTTATCTCCTTTGCCAATACGTGTAAATCACGTATTTCCACAAATTGCCGAATTATCGAATTTATATCCACAGAGAAGACGAAATATATTCCAGAATTTCCGCTCAGAAATAGATTGAAAACACGATATATCCGACTCCAGAAAAGGCGCACATCAAATTCGCTCAATTTGATACATATATTCCAATTGATATTTCAAACACCAGCCGACCACATCGGCGAGAGATAATGTGCCAAACACGTTTCCACCAGGCACACAAACGCCGAATATCACAAATTCTGTGTGCCAAACACACACGCAACCTAACGACCTTCTTCTTGGCAGTCGAAATACAAGTGTTTTTGAGAAATTCAGACCGAAATCTTATATAGTAAAGCCGTTGCTAAGGGCCTCAACCCCTCCGCAATTTGGACGGATGTCACCGAGTTATTTTTAGATTCTCAAATTCGACTTGAAAGGACGCCGCTTACAAAATGAACTCACATGAACTGCGCTCGCCTTTCAAGTCAAACCCCCCTCCAATTTCTGTGTGTCTGGGCTCAAATGCGGGGAGGTCATAATCCTTTGATCGGCCTCGACCGTCTGCCTGACCTATGTCGATGTGCGGCTGTCCGTGCTAGCCCTCACTAAGGCGGCATGTCGACATTTGCTTTGAACCCTCATGTATGCGCGTTTTACCCGTCGACTCTGTCTCTCTGTATCGCTAGGTCTGTGCGGCGGTCTCCCTTTGAAGCTACCCTCGGCCGTCGAGCGGTTCACCCCTTAGCAACCTATTATGTGACGTAGGCAAAGCGCGCGAATAACAGACGCGAAGCTAGTTGAAACGGCAATACGACTTAGGCGCTATATAATCAAACTGTATTATCAACGGACACAAGGCAATACAAACTGCCGCTAGATAATTCTAGTAACGAGGGTTAGACCGTCGTTACATATATATATATATATATATATATATATATATATATTCTTCTTCTCTCCCTTCCGTCAGGCGTGCGCCGACGATGAGGCCTCAACGTGACGTCTCCAAACAGCTCTGTCCCTGATTTTTTCAACAGCATCCCTCATATATATTCACAAAGGCGTGTGCGGACAGGTGGGTGTTGGTGGACCACTCGACCATCCGAAGTCGTCATCTTGAATCGGAGAAAACAAGAGGACCATAAACAAATTTCCAACCTTTGGTTTCCTAGCAACCATGACAACCCCCAACAGCATGGTTATATGGTATACATATCTAAAAAATACATCGATTTTGCCCATATGGGCTGTATATGTCAGGGATATGACATAGCAATATTGCGTATGTCACTTCCAAACCATATAAATTCCATGTTGTACGACTGCATCAAACAATTGCACGAAATACGTCGAACAATCACGTCTCGTGGGCCTATGTGCTATTGCTGCTGACAAAAAACACAAATCCGGCTAATTTTTCCTGGGCAGCCATGTTTTAGAGCAGAAATATGCAGGCGCACACGTCGATCTCCTTCTCCGAGAAGATTAGGACAATGGAGACTTCGATCTTTAATTTCTGTTGTGGTAGATAGTACAAGGGCGCACCTATCGGAGCTCCATACATATATGTGCATGCAGACAGTCATGTATGCATACATACATACATATCAGATATACAAACAAACATATATACAAACATACATACATACATACATACATACATACATACATACATACATACATACATACATACATACATACATACATACATACATACATACATACACACACAGTCATATATATATATATATATATATATATATATATAAAAACAAAAAGTATTACAATACAGACGCACACTTTTAAATGAGTAGGCCTGTAATGAGCTAGGATTTTGGCCATGCTTAACTGTCACACGCATAACGTATGCGCCCAAAGTCTAGCGCTTTCGGATTTCATAAAATGCGCTTCATAAAAGTCCACATACAAAGACACTGTGCATACACGCATACATGCATGCATACATACAAGCAAGCATCCATACATGCATGAATATATACATGTATATCAATCAATCAGTCAATCGAACTTTATATAGCGCCCTTTATAGGTCTCTACTCAGAGGCGCTCCCAACAACAACGTCGTATCTGGACCATATCCTGACCATATAGGAATTTTGCCCATTTGAGCTGTATATGTATAGTATATTGTACAGCCATATAGATTATGACACATGCACACCATACAAAATCTACATTATCAATATATACAAAAATTACAAGAAATTTGCCCAGAATGTCAAATCCCATAGGCCTATGGGTGTTGTTGCTAATGAAGGAATATTAATCCAAATAAAACTACTGAGCCTCCGTGTTTTAAGGCAGAAATATACAGCCGCACATGTAGATCTCCGACTGATATTATTGCAACAATGGACACTTGGTCGACTGGTCATTTAATTCATTCTTTAATGACGGGCCTAGCTGAATCGGCTATCAATTTCAGGCTACACACACATACACACACACACACACGCACGCACGCACGCACGCACACACACACACACACACACACTCACACACGCACACACACACACACACTCACACACACACACACACACACACACACACACACACCACACACAACTGATTGTAACGATGCATGCCACACGGCAGCTCACCTTCAATGTGTGTCCAAAGTAGGCCTATATTATTATTTGAAGTTCAAATGTTAGACCTTATCCCGTTTGAATGGATGCCACGCCACATGAAGGCCCCTAAGTCCGGATCTAACCAGCCTTAAATTTTAAATCTGAAATAACTACAGATCTGAGTTAGATTATACCATGG